>JAJONQ010042212.1:0-15833 GCA_036250385.1 Solanum microdontum | reverse complement strand
ACCTCTTCTCAAACTTACTCAACTTAAGGAATACTCAAGGATACTAAAAACTACTCAAACTTACTCAACTCAGAAGTACTCAAGGATAAGATACTCAATTCAGTAATAAGGTTCTCAACTCAGTGAAACTCAACAATAAGGTACTCGACACAATGAAGCACAAATCAACTCAAGATACTCAACTCAGTGAAACTCAACAATAAGGTACTCGACACAATGAAACACAAATCAACTCAAGATACTCAACTCAGTGAAACTCAACAATAAGGTACTCGACACAATAAAACACAAATCAACTCAAGATACTGAACTCAAAGGTACTCAACTCAAGATACTCAACTTGAAAGACTCAACTCATGATACTCAAGGATAAAGCAGTAGTAAAAGATGCAATATATATGGAAAACTGTAAAACTGTAAATAGCAACTCAATGTATTGAAAAATACAATAATACTCAATGTGTATATAAAAATACAATATAACTCTGTGGGAGTTTCTCTAACCGACAACCACCACTATGAGCCTAAGTGATGATACACTGTCTTGCCCACGCTGCCAGAACTGTCCTACACTTTGCCGTCATATAGAACGCCTTAACGACGTGGATCCACTAGTCTTTGCTAAAAAGCACTAAGGAGTCATCTAAAAAGTATGATCCTTTCTACCCATGATGGCTACATGGTTTATGAAGACTTGAGTTATTATGAACTCGCGTCCCCATAACGGTGCTCAATACTACTCCCAAAATATACTCAGCTCATATGTTTTAAAAACAAAACTCTTTCTATGATTTGAGATAATTACTCAAAAACTAGCTCAAAGGCTCTCTTGGAAATCGATGTTTCCTCTCTTGTTCAAATGTGAAAATATTTTAACTCTTGGGAATACTTCGTTCCCGTATAATCTTTGAAGAAATGAACTTTACTCTTACTCTTTACTCAACTCAAAGCTTAAGTCTTAAAATAAAGTCAAAACGTTTGTAAAAGACTTCTTAAAATGTGGTTCATGCCGATTATGGATGTGAACGACTCAATGCAAGGTTTTCAATAACCATAGATAGAACTCAATACTTGGAACTCAAGAACTTCAATGATACTACTCATTTCAAGAATGCTCAACTCAGAGGGTTCATGCGGAATTATGAGCATGAACTACTCAACTCAAGGACTCAAATATACTTCTCATCTCAAGACTGTACGACTTATAGGGTTCATGCTGAATTATGGGCACGAACAACTCAACTCAAGGACTCCATGGGTAACATGTAATAGTCCCCTGATTATAAATATAATCTCAAAGTGGATTAGGAACTCAATACTTAGAACTTGAAGATACTACTCCTATCAAAGGTACTCAACCGATGGAGTTCATGCGAAAGTTACGGGCATGAACAACTCAACTCAAGGGTCAAAATATCAATAAGAAACTCATATATATGAATCTTCTCATTCTCATACTTACTTACTCAAAACTTAACTCATATCGATGATGGATCTCAAAGGATTCACAATTGAACTCAAAGGTTTCCTTGAACTCTACTCTTAACTCTCTCTTGAATGTGAATTATGAATTCAAGAGTTATGGTTCATGATATGAAGGATATCGTGACGACAAAATAGAATCATGAATACATTGTCCTCACTCTCATACTCACTTTTCGAGTCTTGAAACAATTTATTAGGAATTGTAGAAGACTCCTTAAAGGACTCAAAGGGACTTTCTCAAAAATGTTTGAGAGAACTATCAAGACCTGATTCTCAACTCTACCTTGAATATGATTTATGAATTCAAGGTTGCGATTTGTGATAGGAAAGATCTCCTGATGTTTAGGAGTTTTTTTTTTATATAGTTAAACATGAGAAACGATCAAGAAATCACTGTCTGGACGCAAGTCCGCGACGCGGAGATGCATTTTAATATTTGGTCGCAAAATAACTTTTGAGGCAGAGGGGTCCGTGACCTCTCCGCGACGCGAAGAAAATTTATGTGAAATGGGAAGGCAGGTCCACGACGTGGACTGGGTTTCCAGATTCGCCCGACTTTTTTCTTCTTCATTTTCTAACCCCAATTCGCCTAAATTTGATTTTTTTTACTAAACTTCTCTTTAGATTCAGATAACCCAGCGCATGTACACTAGAATCTAACTCAAACAACTCTATAAATAGACACAATAATCTCAAGAACTTCTCAATCTCAGCCCAATTCAAGAACACATATCAAGAACACCAAACTTTCAACTTTCTAGGCCGAATTTAACGCTAAAATTAACATGATTTTCGTGTGGGTGAACAAACCCAACACTATGGAAGCTTACATACCTTTTAGTGATTAAACCCATGGCGAAAATCTGCAACAAAACGCAAGACTCTCGACGAACGCTTTGATCCTCTTCTCTTTTCTCTTCTTGAACTCTCTACTACAACCCTAAGCTTATATTAGGATTATAAAACTAAACCTAATAGGATTAGACCCTTAAAACCTTACTAAAAATGAATTAAATCTGATTTGGTAAGGAAAAGACAAAAATACCCCTCACTATTTTCGGGTAACTTTCCTTAACTGGACAGCTTAACTTCAAAAGGGCATATCTCACTCATCCGAACTCAAAACTTAGAAAACTTGGTGGCGTTGGAAAGATAATTCAAAGACCTTTCATTTTCAATCTTATGGCACACCTAAATCATCATGTAGTAAGAGTTATGGTCATTTGAAGTTGACCCAAAATATAGAAGAGCTTAGGACTGAATTCTCTCTATTTCTTATTGGAACTCAAGGTGCTACATCTAGTGACCTGACCTTAATACTTAAGAAATTTTAAATTCCTTGGTAAAATCCTACTCACAACGAAGGATGGTTCGAGTCATAGTTCGAAAATTTTTTGGGGTGTTACAGAGAAATCTTCACGACCCAGACCGTCGTGATTAGTACCCACACTAACCCTCTGGTGGGAGAACCATTAATACTAACTAGCTAACCAAGAACCAAAAAACGTAATCAAAACTAAGGCATTTAAAGATACAGAAGCATGTTTAAATGGAAGAGTCAAATAGAGTTCGCATAAACTCCAAAAGATCTAACAAAATATTGCGGAAATTATTCCCTAGAACCCGAAAGTCAATGTACCAAAACTCTAACAACGATCATAAGACTAAAGGAAATGGGTACAACCTAATTAAACATAAGAAAATCTAAAGTACTAATCTAAGTCTGAAGATGTGGACATAAACAAAAGAGAACTCATGGCAGCTTGGAAGAAATGGCTCACCCTTGAATTCGATTGATCACTGATCTTCTAGATGAGGTTTGTCAGTAGCCGCCTGAAAATGCCCTGTAATCAACAAGGAATCAACAAATGCAGTATCAGTACACAATCACAGTGTACTTGTAGGATCACACGGCTATCCTAATAGGTGAAACATATATAAGTCATTACAACAATAATAAGAATGCATACACCGAACATATACAATATCAATTATCACTTACAAACAATGTACAATTTCATAAATCTCAAGATATACAGTCATGTCAAGTCAATAGGCCTCTCATGGAACCCATACCCAAACTGTTAGTGTAACGGTACGTTGTACCCGATCCAAGTTAGTGTGTCAGACATGACACCCGATCCCATATATGCGCGAAACGTGGCACCCAATCCAAGTAAGTGTGTTGGAATGTAACACCCGATCCATTCAACAAGCCACAATCACAATGTACATTCTCATAATCATACAATCAAGTCATGATTCATGGCATACAATTATTCAATCATCCTCATTTACGATTAATGTGATCAATAATGTAACATTCACATACATACATACCTTATAATGAAGTAATTACTAACGTACATCACACCAATATGAAATCACAACCATCACCTACCTCGAACAAAGCTTGAATCCCCTAAGAAACTTGATTCTTCCATTTCCGAATTCTTTTTGCTTGTTCTTGGTCTACAAACAATCAATATAACGCAAGGATCAATAAACAAGACCTAATTACCCGGGTCATAATCAATAATATCAACCCTAGGTCAAACCCTTGATCCCCATATCCAGATTATGGATTTTTCCACCATAATTTCTAGATCAAAAACCCTCCCCCGTCGATGATTACCCAAGAAACTAAGTTCTACGGATTGAAAAACTGAATTCGGGGAGTGAAAACCTTACCTTTTGCCTCAAGAATGGTGAAAAACCATCAAGAACACACCTGGGGTCATCTCCTAGCTCTCAAGAAAGAAACTTGTAGAAAATAACAATTTTGGGGATTATTTTTGACTTAATTCGCGATTGGCCCGCTATGACGGCCCTCAACCCGCCACAGCGGCCCTGCCCTGGCAGGATAAATTCTGTCATGGTGGCTTGCGCGGAGAAAGAACGTCGTAATTAGAGTCTCAAATCCCCATTTCACAACATACTTTCAATCCACAACACTCAGACTCTACCCATTTACGCTAAGATCAGTTTCGGAAGTTCTACTCGCCTGAATTCAATTCTGTAAAGTCGTATGGGTTCCTTAACATCTTATCTATCTACTCATGTGAAAAAAATTCATAATTAGATCTCCCATTTGTTGCCATATTTTCCTAGACCTCACTGACTTCGATTTTATCCAAATTTGGACTAGGCTAGGAAATTTCAAGTTACTACCGAAAAGTTTTTCGGCGCAAAATTTTCCCCCGTTGATTTTCTATAACGACGGGAGCAGGTCTTTACATTTTCAAACCTTTTTAAACTTGTTTTAAGACTTGAGCATTTGAGTTTAAGGAAGAGTAGATTTGAGTTCATTTTCTTTAAAATGATAAATGAGAACTAAGTATTCCCAAGAGTAAATGTTTTTAATTTAAGATAAGAGGAAACACCAATTTCCAAAAGAGTTCATGAACAGTTTTGAGTACTATCTCTTTTAAGAGAAATATTTTGAGTAATAATCTCAAAGTTGAGGAAGAGGAAATGTTTTCTTAAAAATATATGAGCTATGCTATATTTTGGGAGTAGTATTGAGCATCGATATGAGGGAGAGTTCTAATAACTAAAAACCCTCCATAAACCATGTAGCCAACTTGGGTATAAAGGGTAATACTTTTTAGATGATTCCTTATTTATTTTTAGCATAGACTAGTGGATCCACTTAGTTGAGGAGTTCTATACCCCGGCAAACAGTTCTGGCAGTGTGGGCGAGACATTGTATCATCACATAGCTCGTAGTGATGGTTGTCAGTTAGAGAATATCTCCAAAACATAGTTTATTTTGTATTTTTACATACAAACTGAGTTATATTGTATTTTCCAATACATTGAGTTGTTAGTTAAAAGTTTTTCTTTATATCATGTTATTGTTATGGCTTTTACATTGAAATGAGTCGAGGTCAAGTTGAGCTGAGATGAGGTAAGTTGTTTCTTCAGTTCCACCTCAAGCTTAAGTCATGTTTAGATTTCCCCTTGCATGCTCGTACATTCCATGTACTGACGCCATTTGGCCTGCATCTTTTATGATGCAGATACAGTTAACCGGATCATCAATTAGCGCTTTGTTGATCCAGTTGAGTTCCAGAGTTGTTTGGTGAGCCTCCTTGCTTTCGGAGGATCCCTCATTTATGTTTATCATTTTAATTTTGTTATTAGGATGTCGTGGGTCTTGTCCCGACGTCCACCTCAATTAGTAGAGGCTTCACAAATAGTTAGACAATATTAGTTCATGAGTCTTGTTCATTTCAATTATTATGTTCTAGACTTGAGTTGCCGCTTTGACTAGTGAATATTTCTTTAAATATTCTGAGTTAGTTATTTTGAGTTAAATCTTTACTGATAAAGTTCTCTTATTGTTGAGTAAGTCTTCCGCTGAGAGTTGAGCCAGGCCAAGAGTTCGATTGGCACCAACAATGATTCTCGAGTGCCGATGATGTCCAGGGTGTAGGCTCGGAGTGTGACAATGTGATTATTATTATTATTATTATATATAAAAGATATACTCTCTTGAATTAATTTATTTTTCTATTTGTCAACAACACATAATTTAAATATGAATTTGAGGAACGTCGGTTATGATCATATGTTTCATGTCTTACAATTTTTGTCAGATTTCTACAAAATTGTTGTCTCCTTTTATAATTGCATATATATGAAGAAGTTTTATCGAATGAAAGTAGTATTTTTTAGAATTTATACATAAATTCCATCAATGTATTTCTTTCTTTTAGGTTGTGAATTAGATCATTATTAACTTTATGGTGTTCACCGACATATAAATTGTAATTATTTGTGAGAAAGATAATAATTGTTGAAATTGATGTATATAAATCATACTTATACGAACATGTATCCTTTTGATGATTCAAACTTATGAAGTTTTTTAGCTATAAAATTAACAAAAAAAATAGTTAAATTGTATACTGATGAGTCCATAAATTGGACTCATTTAGGGCTATATTTTCATAGAAATTGTGTCCTCAAATGCTTATTTTATCTCGATATCTGATGAAAACCTTTAAGTTTCAGGCATTTGAAGTTTGAGAGAAAGCATGGACACTATCGAGCAAAAAGGAGAAAAAAAAGCTAAAAGAACGAAGAAAATAAGATCTGCAAATCGCCGAATCCATTCAGCGAGTCGCCAATAGATCGCATATTCGCCTTTTTGTTCCAGTGTGCTGAGCCCTGAAGGAAAGGAGCAAATCAGTGGTGAATAGGAGAAGTTGGCATATTGCCAAGGGACTCCGCGAGGCAGTGCTACATCGCCCAATGATCCAGGACACAAAGATGCTGAAGGCAACTGATGAAAGGCGACGAAGTCGACCAAAGGGCGGATCGTCGAGAGCATCGGCGATACTGACTAACGTCGTCGAAAGATCCTTCGGAGCACATTTTCTGAAAACTATAAATACTAGTTCAGTGTTTATTCTTAGGGGGGAAATTTTAATTGTTTTACCTAGTTTTTAGATTATTAAGTTTTGGACAGAGTTTTTTGGAGATATTCTCTCTAAGTTTTGGAAAGGGTTTTGAAAAACTTAGAGCTTTCAAGGGTTTCATCGTCAAGAAATTGGACTTGGGTCTCTTGGTTTATTCACTTTTGGCTTGCTTTAAGACTTGATCTTGCATACCCATTGATGGAAACTGATATTGGTATACGTCTTTATCTCTTTTACATGTGTAGCTAAAACCCCATTTCTTGGGGTGTGATTTTATGAATATGGGTTAGATTAGTAGTTGGGTCTTGCTTACTGATAGTCTATTTGTAGTTTAAATGTGATTTCGTTTAGTGGTTGTGGATGAGCTTAATGAGGTTGTAGTTGCAAATATAATCTCATATATGTGTTTTCGGCTTGCTCGAGAGAGAGGTTGTAAAACTAAGACTACTAAATTGATGGCCAGTGCGAGTGGGTTGACACGAGGTTCAACTCGAGAGAGTGAACCCTAGTCCCATGTCCACACACTCAGCTCGAGAGAGTGAGTGGGTTAAGGCGGAGGCTATTCTTCATGCGGCAAGTGGGTGTCCGAGAGGAACCCTCTTGAAACGGGGTAAGTTGCTCAAGAGAGAGCTTATCCCCTTTAAAGTCTAGCCTATTCATAATTTCTCTATGAGTTTTCATCAAAATCATGTACCCAATGATTTAATCTATCTCGTATTCCATGCACATCCCAAAAATCCCCTTTCCATTTATTAGATCTCTTTGTTAAATTTTGTGTTTTTGCTTACTTGTGACAAAATCCCTATTTGATACTTGACGCATGCGTTACCCTTCTAAATTTGTTATGTTTTCATTCGCCAAAGTCTTTAGCTACGGTTAGCTTTAGCACTTTCACACTTAACTACCAATTTTCACGCCCACTCCCTTGGGACTCGACCCCAACCCTTGGCTGGGTTACTAAACTATTGTACGATCGTAGACACTTACATCAAAAGTTGTGTCTTGATTACGCAAACAACAAAATGGCGCCACTGCCGGGGAGTGGTGTTATGTGAAAGTTTTTGGCTTGAGTCGAATTCTATTTTCAGTAGTCGTAGTTTACTAACTTGACAAGTTGGTTGAGGCAAATGAAGAAGTCGGGGGTGACTTCAAGTTATCTGCACTGGTAACTCAGCTAAATGAGTTGTCCACCAAATTATCAGAGGTGGAAAACCAGTGCAGGAGTCAAGGGAGGTACATACCTCCTCACGAGAGAAATCAGTGTAGAGATAAGGAGAACAATCGCGTCGAGGACACACTCCAAATCATTCTCCAAAAGATCACCGAATAGGATCACATGTTGGAAGAGATGAAGGAGAATATTAAAGTGTTGAATCAAATGGTTGGCTCTCACTCTAGATCAATCCAGCTGATCAGGACACTCCTGAATTATGCGGTGCCTACTCTTCGCCTAAATGAACTATTGGGGTTACCTAGTAACACTAGGGACAACCCCACCAATAGAATGTGATTGGGCACTCGCGTCGTGCCACGACGTTAAATAAAGTGCTTCTTGGTAGGCAATCCAAGGGTTTAAATGATTTATTTTGCTTTTATAAATAATGGTGTGTTAGTGGATCATGTTTAGAAGTTGAAAGTGTTTGGAAAATACAAATTAGAGAGTGAAATGGTTAGTCGGCGGATCGTTGAAGAGGTCAGTGAGCCCGACTTGACCTGTCGTTTGGCTCAATTCAAGTTTAAGTCAGAGCCTGTAAAATTCGCGAACTTACGAAGTAGTTCAGCGCGTCGTTGACAAGGTCAGTGAACTCGATGTAGACCATCGTCTTGACCCCAAGAAACTGAAAATTTTTAGAAGTCGGCGAGCATGTTACCACTCGGTGAGTCGCCGAGTGGATCGGCGAGGGCAACTAACGTCGCCAAATGGCCGCGAACTGGACGGTTTATAATGGCCAAGAGACTAAAAATTTGAAAGTCTTCACTTTCCCTTTCTCTTGAATCTCCTAAACTCACACTAAGGTAGTATTTTCTTTATTTTAGTATTTTTCTAGCATTTTAGTTTGTTGATTTGTGCTCGGAGTTGGAATACTTTGCCGCCTAGCTATTTAATCGCAATTTAATGGTCATCAAAGGTTGGTTACCGAATCCCGAGTTTACATTCAAAAATTGTTTACTCATTTATAATAATTGTCTCTTAGTGATGTGTGCTGGGTCTCTCTGATAAGATTAGAATGATGAAATGCCTATTTTAACTTGAAAATCTTGTCCGTAATATTTGATTGTCAAATGCCCGTAGCTTTTGTGTTTCTTAATGAGTTGGATTGTGATTGCATATTGTTAAATTGATTGGGTGAAGTCTGAGTAGCCCGCGTTTGTGCTAAATGTCAAAAATTTGCACAATGATAGAGTGGGTGACACCACTATTAAGAGCAAATATCATCAAATGACCAAATTCAGCAAATTCGGGAAAAGTCTGAGTATTCTGGGCTGATGGGTAGTATGGGTCTTGTTTGAATTTCATTAGTGCGTGATTTGATTTCAGTTTCAGGGGTTGCGGAGAAGAATTCGAGAATGTGGGTTGAAAATAGGCACGTTGGGTCATTTGGTGAACTGAGTCGAGCTCACCGAATCACTCGGCATTTCGCCTATTTTATTTATCTCGTGTTTAACTTCATGTCAAGTTTGTGGTTTGAGTCTGTAACTTTCGGCGAGATGCCTGAGTTCGCCGAAGGCACACGATGATTCACCGAAAGTATTCTTTATCGCTTTTTATTTGCACCCGTGAGACCCTTATTCACTGTAACTTTCGGCGGACAAACCCTTGCTCGTCGAAAGGACTCTCCTATCGCCGACTTGCCTTAATTGTTTAGCCAACCCCATTGGCGAACCAGACTTAGCTCGCCAAAGTGGTTCGACGACTCACCGACTGGATCAACAAGTTTATCTAAAACAAGATTTGTTTTCTTAATTTCTCTCGATCTTTTGCAGATATGGTACGCACCAATCTAACTGAACCACCCAGAGAAAAGCAGAGGGCATTACCATTAACGAAAGAGGATCAAATCCTCCAAAGAGGAGAAGGGATGACCACCAATCGGGAGACAAAGGCAAGAGAAAGAAATATATAACTAATAAAGGAGCAGCTATTGAGCCAGATTTCTCTGAACCAGAGGATGAACAACCTCTGATTAATCGAAGGGATGCACTTCAGGCCAGATCTCAGTCCACCTCTACCAGAACTCCTCCAGCTGCCACTCCTCTGACAACAGACTCAGTGCTAGCTTAGGTACCACCTCCAGTGGCTCCTACACTCCCTACAGTCCCTCCACCGAGGCTGTTAAATAGATTGAAAGGTGATGGTTTATGGACCATCATAGAGGAGAAGTTACTATCTATAAGGGGTTTGGAAGGCAAGCATCCTGATGTGCTTGAAACTCTCCGATACCATGGATTCAAGCAGTTTACACGACCCCGAGACCCTTACATTCCCTTTTGGGTAAGAGAGTTTTACACTGCTTATGGGGAGTTGGTGCCTAAGAATAAGAAGAAGGCAAGCGAGTTTCGACCGGTGAAGTCGATCATGGTCAGAGGCAAAGAAGTGGAGTGTCACAGAGATCATATTAATGTTGTATTGGGTAGACCGCTACACTCTTTACTTCCTTACAAAGGATTGCCGATTGTTCAGTCCCTGGATAATTTGAACGGTTGGTTGGCTCCGATGATTTTTGACACCACCCCAAGGTGGATAGATGTAGGGGCTCTTATTGAGAAGAGGGACATAAACATCGCCTCTAGGTTATGGTTTGGCTTCATCAGCAGCACCATAATGCCATCCCAGAACGAGTCTATTCTTCGCTATCCTAAGGCGACTTGCCTTGGTTCTATTATGGCTAGGAGACGGATCAATCTGGGACTGCTAATGTCACATGAGATGGCCATGAGAGCCAAATAGAAGCTGACGTATCTGCCATTTCCAGTTATGGTCACTAAGCTGTGCCGACAAGTTTGAGTACCTCATGACACTACGAGGGATGTTGAGGGCACCCCATCTTTCTCTACTAATATCCGAAGTATCGAGGCCGAGTTCACACTAGAGGAGGTTAACAAGAGGAGAACAGCTCCAACAGACACTTCTCTAGAGGTCAATGTTGACTCATTACCAGGAGAGGCATCTTTGCCTACTCCAGCCTCTGAGCCCTCAGGTACACTCGCTCCTTCCTCCTCTTCCTCACAAGCTCCAGGTGCTTCCTCATCCTCCCAGCCTGCTAGGATCACTCAGGCTATGATCCTGAAGATGGGGCAGTTGGCCTATTCAGCCGATGTGAGAGCCACCCGATTGAAAAGATCAATCCCGGGGATGATTGACAGGGCCATCTTGGCTGCACTAACCCCTCTTAAAGACTCTATTGATGACCTCACTGCCAGAGTAACTTCTTGTGAGATCAGACAAAGGGAGACATCCGGAGTTTTGACTTTGAAAGATGAAGTAGCAGATATAAGGACGGATGTAGACTATTTGAAGGCTACAGACTTCACTTTAGTGATTCGGGATGCAGATGATAATGATGCTCCTGAGACCTCGGGGATTCCTTCGGCTACCACCAGAGATATGTAGGGGGATGGCACAACATATTCAGAGTCAGATGCAGAGACCGACGAGGAATTGATATCAGTACATGCTGAGGAGACACAAGAGATCAGAGATGATGGCATATTTAGAGACTTGTAAGATCTTATAGGGACGGTTGTGCAGCCGATGAACCAGACATTGCTGACTGAGACGTCCACAACAGCTCCTAGTGGATGTGGCATTGCTATTCCGTCTGAGGCTACTCCGGGCACTAATGCCCATATACAAACTGCTACACTAGACACTAAGACCCCGACAGAGAGAGAGACTGCATAGACATGACCTTTTCTTTACCTCCCTCTCTGTCTTATTATATTTTTACTTTTGGATACTTTTATTTGCATTAGAGGACAAATACTTTTTAATCGTGGTGGGGTGAGGCCCACACCTTTTGTGTTGATAGTTGTGTTTTGTATATATATTTCGGTTGTTCTACTTTAAAATTGTATTTTATCAATTTCTGTGCATGATTGAGCTCATGGCTCCTTTTATTTTATATTGCAAAATGATTTTAACCCATTCAAAAAATTTTGCCACCACTTGTGTGATGAATGTGGCTGTTCTTTTGCAAAATTTAAGTCTCAGTCCCGATCAATACTGATGACTTGAATAGTGCTCTCAATCGAACGAACATGATTGCGCAGCTACGATGAGGCCAAATGAAGTTGCATAGAAAATATGTGAACTCTTTGCTTCTCATTTTGACTAGCCTAGTATCGAATCGAGTCTCTTATAATGACCGTTGCACACTAGCGAAAGTGTGGAGTCTTGTTTGACTTTAGTGTCAATGCCTAGTGTGCTGAGCTTACTTTGAAACATGCATGATAGAACCTAGAATTTGCCCTGTTGGTCCGGTCGACTAAGTAAAGCTTTCTCTTGACATGATCTTAGGCAATTTTGAAGAGTGTGAGCCAATTTGACATATACCTCTTTTGTGGCCTACCTTGTGAGTGTGTGAATCTCTCTTGAACACCCCTTGAACCTTAACCTTCTTCGGAAGAAACTTGATGAAAACTAGATCTTTCTTAATCCATTACCTTTAATCCTTTTGATTTGTGGTTTAATGAATATCCAACTTCAGCCAAAAGCCTAAGTTGTGGGTGTAGTATAAAGAAAAGAGAAAGTCAAAAAGTGCAAGGAAAGTCTCCTTTAACCCATGGTGTTGAGAAAAATGAAACCCATTCATATAAAAAACAAAGAGAAAAAGAAAAGAAAAGAATAAAAAAAAGTTGTGGGATAAAGTACCAAAGAAATGGGGATTCCAACTAATCCATGGGAAGTGAATAGTGGGATGACTTAAGAGCACTAGCAAAACTGATAAAGGAAAGTGAAGCGGAGTGTTGTGAATACCACATCTCATGAGGATGAAAGCCACTGAGCCTAAATGACCATACCTTTGCACTCAGCCCCATTACAAGCCTTAAAAAGACTTTTTTTTTTATCTTGAGTAAGCTGAAACAAATGATGATTGGAAAATACGGGCAAACCTATGGGTGAAAGCATGCATTGTTTTCATCTTTGTGAGTGTGAGCGTTGCATCTGATACCTGAACTTTAAATGATTAAATCATCATGTGCGAATATGGAATCATTCTTCTGTGAGGGCAGTCGAACACTTTAGTTGAGCTTGAACTTGTATTTGAGGCAAGTATTGTCAGCATGAGATTCTTTGATATTGGTGAGTCACTACTTGAATGTTTGAGTGCACAATTGATCTTTGAATAAGTAAATTGAGTCTTGTTGTGTGCATTCGTGATCGAGTCTTGTGTAGCACTGTTTAAGACATCCTTTTTGAATGGCTGAACTTAAGTTTGCTTGAGGACAAGCAAAAGTTTAAGTTGGGGGTGTTGATGAGTCCACAAATTGAACTCATTTAGGGCTATATTTTAATAGAAATTGTGTCCTCAAATGCTTATTTTATTTTGATATCTGATAAAAACCTTTAAGTTTCAGGTATTTGAAGTTTGAGGAAAATCATGGACAATATCGAGCAAAATGGAGCAAAAGAAACTAAAAGAACGAAGAAAAGAACATCTATGAATCGTCGAACCCATTCGGCGAATCACCGAACCCATTCGGCAAATCACCGAACCCATTTGGCGAATCGCCAATAGATTGCATATTCGCCTTTTTGTTCTAGTGTGCTGAGCCCTAAAGGAAAGGAGCAAATTGGCGGTGAAAAGGAGCAGTCGGCGTATTGCTGAGCGACTCCGCGAGGCAGTGCTACATCGCCCAATGATCCAAGACACAAAGATGCTGAAGGCAACTAATGAAAGGCGACGAAGTCGACCAAAGAGCGGATCACCAAGTGCATCGGCGATCCTGACTAACGTCATCGAAAGATCCTTCGGAGCACATTTTCTGAAAACTATAAATACTAGTTCAGTGTTTATTCTTAGGGGCAAATTTTACCTAGTTTTTATATTATTATGTTGTGGATAGAGTTTTTTTGGAGAAATTCTGTCGAAGTTTTAGAGAGGGTTTTGAAAAACTTGGAGCTTTCAAGGGTTTCATCTTCAAGAAATTGGACTTGGGTCTCTTGGTTTCTTCACTTTTGGCCTGTTTTAAGACTTAATCTTGTATACCCATTGATGGAAACTGATATTGGTATACATCTTTATCTCTTTTACATGCGTAGCTAAAACCCCAATTCTTGGGGTGTGACTTTGTGAATATGGGTTAGATTAGTTGTTGGGTCTTGCTTGCTAATAGTTTATTTGTAGTTTAAATGTGATTTCGTTTAGTGGTTGTGGATGAACTTAATGAGGTTGTAGTTGCAAATATAATCTCATATATGTGTTTTCGGCTTGCTCGAGAGAGAGGTCGTAAAACTAAGACTACTAAATTGATGGCCAGTGCGAGTGGGTCGACATTAGGTTCAACTCGAGAGAGTGAACCCTAGTCCCATGTCCACACACTCAGCTCGAGAGAGCGAGTGGGTTAAGACGGAGGCTGTTCTTCATGAGGCAAGTGGGTGTCCGAGAGGAACCCTCTTGAAACGGGGTAAGTTGCTCGAGAGAGAGCTTATCCCCCTTAAAGTCTTGCCTAGTCATAATTACTGTACGAGTTCTCTATCAAAAGCATGTACCCAATGATTTAGTCTATCCTGTATTCCATTCACATCCCAAGAATCCCCCTTCCATTTATTAGATCTCTTTGTTAAATTTTGTGTTTTTGCTTACTTGTGACAAAACCTCCATTTGATACTTGACGCTTGCGTCACCCTTCTAAATTTGTTATGTTTTCATTCGCCAAAGTCTTAAACTACGGTTAGCTTTAGCACTTTCGCACTTAACCACTAATTTTCACTCCCACTCCCACTCCCTTGGGACTCGACCCCAACCCTTGGTTGGGTTACTAAACTATTGTACGATCGTAGACATTTTCATTGGAAGTTGTATCTTGATTACACAAACATCATATACGTAAAATTGTCTTATAAAAATAGCACTTCCATTATCAAAATGTACAGTAAAATAACATGTGTTGATTATGGCTATGAGAGATAGAACCTTCAAAGAATTTAAAAAATCATTAATCATAAGATATAATTAACACAAAAATACGAACACAGAAACACAAAAATTACACTTTTATGTATGATATTGTCCTTACTGAACAATTATATTTGCAGTCAATGAAGTGAGTATGAAGAAGTGGAATGACACCAAATGCCAGAATTATATGTTCAACCAAGTTCTTCTTTTTCCCTTTTATATTATTTCTTCTTTACCACTAATTACTATCAAGGCCGACTCAACAACATTGGGGACCTAAAGCGAAATTCAAGAGAGGGGCCCTAATATTATTTTTTTCACCATATAACTTTTATTTAAAATCTAATTTTCTAGCTATTTTAAATGCGAAGTCATTAGGTACTGTTTTATAATCGATTTGTGTTAATAATTCATTTTCAAATGATAATATAGTTAACTAATTCAATCTCTCTTGGGACATTGTTGATCTTAAAGAATATTTAATCAATTTTAATTACGAAAAAACTTATTTCAGCTAAGGCAATAGTTACAGGAACTGTTAACATTATTCTATAAGCAATATGTGTATTTGAAAAAGAATCAAGTTTTTTTATTTGATTGAGTATTTTCATTAGATCATTACCTTCTACTTGTATTATTTCTCTTCACACTTTAAATTTAAAAAATAAATCTAAACCATCAATATCTTAATAACTATTACATGTTAAAGAAAGTTCAAGGTTAAGACAATATTTTTTAAAATTCTCATCATCTAGTGATCTCAATATTTTACCATTAAATGAGAAATCAAAAATATTTT
>JAJONQ010042211.1:0-27169 GCA_036250385.1 Solanum microdontum | reverse complement strand
TGTAACCCAATCCGATCCAAAATAAATTTGGTTTGGTTTTCCTCTATTCGGTTCGATTTTTTTCGGTTTGGTTATTCGGTTATGTCAATAATTAATAACATATATAACCAAAGTAATAATATTTAATCCCTTAAATATACTTTCTAATATAAATCAAAGTAAAACTTAAAATACAATACTTATAAGTATACCTATTATAGATGTAAATCAAACATAAAATATAAACGTAATCAGCATGACAATAACTAAAAAGGGACAAAAGTGGTTAACTCCAACTTAATTTTAAGCCTAAACATTATATATATATATATATATAATTCGTTTTTTTTTTTAAATCTGAAACCAAACCAAAAAACCAAACAAAGTAATTTATTAATCCAAAACCAATCCGAACAACAAAAAAATCAATCCAAATAAAAATTTGATCTGATTTGGTTTGGTTATTCGGTTTAATCCGAATAGTGCACACCCCTAGTTAAGGCCAAAGGGTTTTCAAAAGTGGTTCACACACTCCCAAGGTAGGCCATAAAAAAAGGTCTAATATCAAATTGGTTTACACTCTTTAAAGTTGAATAAGATCATCTCAAGAGTTCACATCACTGAGTCAACCGGACTAATGCGGGGCAAATTCTAGGTGTCATCACACATGGTTCACGATAAGCTCATCACACAAGGCATTGACACCAAAGTCAAACAAGACTCCATACCTTTCCACACTTTTGCTAGTGTGTAATGTTCATCACAAGAGACTCAATTTGATACTTGGCTAGGCACAACCAGATGCACAGAGTTCACATATTGACTATGCAACTTCATTTAGCCTCATCGTAGCGGTACATTCATTTTTGTTTGATTATGAGCACTATTCTAGTCATTAGTATTGATCAAGACCGATACTAAAATTGGCAAAAGAACAGCCACATTCAGCACAAATAATAGGATGCAAAAATATTTCGAAAGGGTCAAAAAATCATTTACAATTAAAAACAAGGAGCCACAAGCTCAGCCATCCACAAAAGCAGTGTAAAAACACAATTTCAGCTCAAAACCCAAATTTATAAACAAAACATCAATATTCACAAAATATCACAAAAGGTAGGCCACACCCCACCACAAATAAAGTCATTTGTCATCAAATGCAAACAAAAATATCCAAAATTTAAAATAAAGTAAGATAGAGAGGGAGGTAAAGAGGGGACCCTATCTACAGAATCACACCATCTGTCTAGGAATCAGTGCCCGGTGCATTAGTCTGGACTTGGGCCTTAGTGCCCGGAGTCATCTCAAAACGAACAACAGTAGCACTAGGAGCTGCCAAGGGTGTATCTACCAAAGAAGCATATAGAACAACATCTACCATGGCCTTCTCTGTCTCAGTAAGGCCCTCATATGCAACTTCTTCAGCCTCCTCAAGCATCTCCTAATCAGTCTCTACCTCAGACTCGGGGTCAGCTGTCTACTCAACTCTGAGCTCATCTCCGGTGGTAGCCGGAGGCATATTTGGATCATCTAGAATCTCCACCGTCCCGAAGATCATGGTCATATCGGTGGACTTTAGCTGATCCACATCGCTCCACAACACAATTATTGTGGCCTTTAAGGCTGTCACCTCATCTGTGGCTCCTTGACTACACTCGCACACTATTATCCTTGCCACAAGGGCATCAATGGCAGCGCCCAATGGTGTCATATCATCAACCAGGGCAGTCTGAATCATGCCCGGAATGGAGGCCTCGAGTTTGGCAGCCCGACAATTAGCAAAATGGGGAAGCTGTCCCATCCAGAGTAATGAAGCCTGGGTGATCGGAGTCCAAGAGACAGCAACAACAACAGGTCTAGGAAGCAACGCAACAACATAAGAACCTAGAGTGTCTGAAGGAGTAGTAGTACAGGTACCTAAATGCCCAGGGGTTGGAGTAGGAAAATATGCCTCTGAGGTAGGGAGTCTTTATCTTCAACCATGGATGAATCCACCGGGGTTGCTTTCTTCTTCTTCTTAGCCTGGTCCTTTATCTATTCAGGCTCAATTATCTGGATATCAGTGGAGGATGTGGGAATCACTTACACATCCTTGTTTGCATCTCTAGGTACTCCAGCCTGTCTACATAACTCGGTGATCAATATCGGGAAGGGAAGAGAGGTCTGGTAATACTTGGCCCTCAGGACCATCTCATGTGCTATAATTATCCCCAGATTTAGTCTTGTCCTATCAATGATGCAGCTTAGATAGGCTGCCTTGGCCAAACGAAGAATTGACTCATTTTGGGAGGGCATGATCGTGCTGTTGATGAAGCCAAGCCAATACCTCGCTTCTACATTCAAGTATTTATTTTCTATTGGAGCCCCTACCTCCAACCACTTCGGAGTTCCATTAGATATCAAAGGAACTAACCACCTCTTCATGTTTTCTATTATCTTTGTCCTGATCAGATGCCAACAGTCATCTTCTAGTCTCGTAGTGCACTCTAGAACAACACTAATGGCAGGAAAATAATATTACACCCTCTTTCCCCAAACAACTACGTAGTCAACCGATTTAAATATTGTTGCATGCTTCTTCCTTTGTGGTATCACAACACTGTATGCATTGTAGAATTCCCTAACCCATCTTGGAATATACAGGCTATGGGGCTTTGTGAAGATCTGGAACTTATGAGATTTCAGACATCTCAAAATCTCAGGGTATCTATCAATCACCGAATTCATTGACAAACTCTTTTTCTCAGTGATCGTCCTCAGCCACTCAGTCTTTAATTTGTTCATTGTCTTGGGAGGAGGACCCTGCATAGGAGGGGCTAGGACTACAGCCTGCTCTGGAGCTGGACTAGGAGAAGTGGTGGCCTAAGGAGTCCTGATCCTAGACTCATCATTCATCCTTTGGACCAAAGCTCTACCCTTTGTGCTGCTACATGCCTGGTGCTCACCCTCGCTCTCAGAAGTTGTGAGGTGGGTGGCGTAGATGTCGTTGCTATCGGAGCTGACTTCCAGTGATGCCGGTGCCTTTGCCTTTCCCACCAGTTGTGGGAAGTTTGGTGTCTTTGGCCCTGGATGCAGCTGCATCCTCATTTAATTTTATCTCCTTAGGCTTCTTTCGGGGTGGCATGGTTGTACCTGCAACCTAAGGTTTAGCCATGTTTGAAACACATCGGGAAAAAGTTAGAAACAATTCAGTCAAAATAATAGAAAATTAGTTACAAACAAACTCACCGAGTTGATCGGCGAATCGCCGAATCACTTTGTTGAGCTAGATCGATCTCGCCGAAAGGATTGGCTCTAAAGTTTTGGCAAGTTGGAGAAGGGAAAGGCCTTTCGGCAAATGACCAACGTCTTTCGATGAGAAAGGATTAGCCCGCCATGTTGATAAAAGAGAATGTTATCAAAGATACTTCATCTAATACTAAGCCTCAACGATCGTTCAATAGTAGTATAACCCAACTAGTGAGTTGGGGTCTAGTCTCAATGGAGTGGTTTGTACCCAAGAATCAATAGAAAAGCATAAATATGCTCAAGTCAATCATAGCTAAAAAACATTTACGAAGAAAAACAGAATTCAAGTTTGGGATGACACAAGTGTCAAATATCAAAGGGGGTTTTGTATTCGATTATCAACTAAAGCAATAAATAACACGAAAATATGAATATGGAGATGGGATTCTTGTGATGTGTTAGGATTATGGGACAAGGTAAACAATCGGGTAATTGAAATTAATAGTAAACAACTGTAAATCAGTGAATAAGCTAGACTTTAGTGGGGATAAGCTTTCTCTCTAACAATTTACCCTGAATCAAATTGGTTTTTCTCGAACACCAATAAGATGCAATGAAACACAGTCTTCACTTTAGTCCATTCACTCTCTCGAGCTGAATGTATGGAGAAAGGATTTAGGATTCACTCTCTCGAGCTGAACCCATGACAACTCAATACCCACAGACCATCGATTCTGTAATTTTTGTTTTAATACTTCTCTCTCGAGCAATCCAAAAACAGGAAGTTAAGATTGTATTTGCAACTACAACCCTTTAAATTCAACCACAATAATTGAACGAAATCACTTTGAAACTGAAGATAAACTATCAATTAACAATACCCAGTAATTAAATCTACCCATAATTACATATTCACACCCCAAGAATTGGGGTTTTAGCTAGACATAGTAAAAAGGCAAAAATTGTTACGAAGTTGTGTTTCCATCAATTGGGTAGGATTGATATAGTCTTTACAAAGATCTAAGATGAAGAATCTTCAACAACCACTTACAATGTCATAGAAATGGAAATCTTCAAATCATTAAAGCTAAGGAAATATTGTCTCTCTATTTTGTTCTAAGCTCTAAACTTCAAAAACTGAAGAATAAAAATCTTCAACAAAAAGTCCCCTAAAATTCAATACTAAGAGAAAAATTTTAAAAAGTATTCAGAGTTGTCAAAAAGTTGTGCTGCGAAGGTCCGGTCAGCTCAGTTAGTTGAGATAGCCAATCCAATCGGCGATCCTTCCTTTGGTCATTTTCATCGCCATTTTTCTTTTGCCTTCAGCATCCTTGAGGTTTTGAAACTTTGGGCTATATGGCACTGCATCGCAGAAGTGTTCGGCGACTCGCCGACTACTCCTTTCTCTGGCAGACTAGATTTTCTCCTTCAAGGCTTGGCACTGTAGAACATTAGGCGAGACCCTAACCATTTTGTGACTCGTCTAATGTGTTAGGCCTTCTTTCCTTTGTTCTTTCAGCTGCCTTGTTCCTTTTTGCTCAATATTGTCTATGCTTTGTCTCTCAATCCAAATACCTAAAATTCAAGGATTTATATCAGTTATCGGCACAAAATACGCATTTGAGGACACTAAATCTATTCAAATAAATCCCTAAATGAGTCCAAATTCTGCACTCATCAACACCCCCAACCTAAAACTTTGCTTGTCCTCAAGTAAAACTCAAGTTCAGTAGTTGAACAAGGATGTCTCAAACAATGTTACACAAGATTCAATCATGAATGCCCAGAAAGAGACACAAATTACTCATGCAAGGATCAATAGTGCACTCAGAGAGTGTAACGACCCGAGAGCACCCCCTAGCTGTTACATGCGTATTCGACCTGTCAGAGGTCTTATACAAGCCTTAGCATTCATTCATTGCATAGATTATAAAATCACTAAGAATTTAAAACTTTTATTCAATAAAACCAGAGGACTTTAAGAGTCATCAACATTTGAAAACATCAATATGCAAGTGGAACTACTAAGTCTCTTTAGCCAATCTTAGACAAGAACTTAAACCGTACTAAGGGAAACGACCCTTTACAAATTGAAATGAAACTTAAATGTCTATTAGAATGACTAAGAAACTTCTAAACATAGTCCTCGAATCTTGAGGACACACCAAAGACTTGGAAGAGTGAAGCAACCCAAGCAACTCCGAAGAACAATCTCCTCCTAGTTACCACAACCTACACTTGTAGTAAAATAGAAGAAAGGGGTTAGTACAACACACGTACTAAGTATGAGGTATGTAAAACATGCTAAAAAGGATATTTGTTCAGAAGTTATACTTTCATGCTATTTTAATAAAATCTCATGAACATCAACATAATAGGCACCTTACAAGTCACAACCAACAATACAAAGTCATATGCTTCACAATACCGCATAAACATACACAAACCATTCCACCACCTATTATAAGTAGTACACCCTTAAGAGACCCTAGTTCATTCATTCATTAATGTGGGGGAAGAGCCTTAACCGACATAGACCATGGAACTTGACATGGAATCCCGGTAGTACCCTTACCGGATGAGGGATCCCCACTTGCCTAAGGTAGGGTCATTCTTTTAGCCTTTATGTGGTAGAAACCACTTGCTAGTCCTATGTGGGCACATAGTTAAGGGATAGAAGAATTGCTTCTAAGTACCCACATCTCAACTAATGATGGGGCACCCATCTTAAGGGTTGCTACTAAATACTCACATCTCAATTAACGAAGGATATCCACCCATCTGCATATCCTCTCGGAACTAGGCATTACTCCCCCACGGAGTAGGACATTCATTCATTTAGGGATAATGATTGCTACTAAGTACTCTCATCTCAACTCACGAAGGAGCAGCCATCCTAGCCCAACACTCATTAAGGGAGCTCTTGGATTCAAAGATGAGAAAACCTTTCATTTATGAACCCTATTCATTTAAAAGGAGTACTTTATGAGACTATCTTTACAATAGACCCAACTTTCATTCATTAACATTAACTCCCATTTTGTTCATTCATTCTCACATTCTTTCATTCATTCTTCACTAGGTGTGAGAAGAGATAAACATAGTCTACCTTAACCTCAACTTCATTGTAAGTCATTCAAACAAGACAACAGCCAAGCATAACACATGAAGTCTCTACACAAGGTCACATTTCATGCTCTTAGAGCATACACAAATTCACCTCATATCTTATTACCTTCACATAATCAACATTACTCAAAACAACAATCATCCAACTTTGACTAAAAGGCCATGATCACAACGTGCTTATAAAGTAAACACCTCACAACTTTCAAAGGGATCAAACCTCACAATTCTAACATATACTACATATATATATATAATACTAGAATCAAATAATCTATTCACAACTTCATTATCATCATAAACCTTAGGTCACAATTGCCCATTCAAGGCCAACATCCAAGATAACACAATTGACCATCAATTAATCATAATTCAATATAGAACAATACATAAATCAATAGCCCATAACAATCTACACATTAATATCACATTATTAGCTCATAATCAATAGACCCACTTTAGACCCAAAATTAGGGTTTCAAGATATGCAAGGGTTCATGGAGTTTTTGACCTTAAAAACATCAATATTAACATAAAACATCATTTGAAATACTTTCATGCAAGAACCCAAGCTTAGAATTGAAATTGGGGTTTTTAGTGTTTTTGAAAAACATTGAAATCTCTTTGATTTGACTCTTTGATTGAAAGGAGAATAAAAGATAAAATCCCCATACCTTTATGATTAATTTCCTAGGAATTTGACTGTGAAATCAGTAGAAACCCATCCCCTAGCTTGAAGCTTCAAAGATGTCTTCCATGGAGTTCTAGAAATAGTTTATTTAAGAGGGAAGGTTCAATTATAATAGTGAGGTCCAACTCTAGGTTTTGGGGTTTTATCCATTCAAAATACCCTAAAATGGGTTGAACAACCATTTATAATAATTCCCCAAAGTACCCAAAGTACCCCTCACTTCGTTGGATGTTTTTAAACAAAAGGAGCAAAAAGTTACTTTGCGACGTGGTCGTGTCACAGACTCTTCTGTTTCGAAATTTAACTAGAAATATCTCCAGGGAACAGCTCCGCATCGTGGACTTGTTCCGCGACAAAAATGCAGAAATTCAGAAATTAATTTTTACTTCATTAAAGATTCCAACAAAGTGTGGAGTATTTAAGGTACTTTAGGGGACATGTATATAATGATTTTTAAATCAATTTACCTCACTTTTATAACTAAAACACAAAACCCCAAAGATCAAAACCTAAAGTTACTCCTTCTCTCTACTCTCTCACACTTCTCAAGAACTCCATTGAAGAAGATTGGAGCTTCAAGATGAAGACTAAATCTCCAAGGTTTCAACTCGGATTTTTGTGGTTAATTCGTCAATAAGGTATGGTTGCTTATCACTCTTGGGATTCCTTTCCGCAAGAGGCCCGTTCAAGATGAATTTCAAAATCTCTAATTTCTAGGTTTCAATCCAAAAACGTGGGTCTTCTTTCTAAAGTGAAATTGATGTTATAAACTGAATTTGATTGAGGTTATACGAACAATTAAGGATGAATTTATGTTGCATAGGTGGTTTCTTGAAGAATTACCGTTGAGACCCATGTTTCTCCTTCTTTTCCTAATTCTAACCCTAGTTTGTGTTGAATATTAATTGAAGGCTATGAATTGAATGTAATGTTATGCAATTCATGTTTGTATTATGATTCTACCCTAGGTTATGTATAGTTTCTATTGAATTAGGGTTGAGTCTTTTAATGAAGCGTTGAAGGCTATGAATGGAATATGTCAATTGCTTATATTGATGTTAATTATGTTATAACTTCATGAATTACCTTGTATTATGTATTGGTTATGACCTATTTGGTAATTGAAGTATGAATGTCCCATGAAGGGAAAAAAGGTATGAAGGTTGGTCCTTCTTTGAACTCTAGTATGAAAAGTTAATTACTTCGATTGTAATGATGCTATACCTAATGCGTTGTTGTGGTGTTGATGACCTAGTTCCTCATCCTTAACACACTACACTTGAATTAGCTATGAAGTATGTATGTATGTTATGGTATGATTGCTATATGATTGAAAGGTAGTTCTCATGATTATAATGTAATGTAAATTGAAAGGTTTACTCACTTGCTAAGTGTTTCTAAATTGAAAGAATTGTTACTTACTTATGAACACATATGAGCTATTATGGTAAGATGTCTACATAAGAGTCTAGACGATCAGGCAAACTCAAGCTCACTTCAAGTGCAAAATGGACTTGTCGTACCTGAAACGGAATTGGCTCACCGGCTTGATTCCCTCACTTCCTTGAAGTCGGTCGCTAATCGGTTGTAAGCTGAGACTTATGGTTTAATAAAGGAGCTGAAAGCCACTTGACTGTAAGGAGAGGAGGTCAATAAAAAAAAAAAAGATGTTAATTAATCAAACTCTCATGTTGAGTAAGTCCGGCTCCCCACATGGGTTTCCTCATGTTTAGCAAGTCCGGATTACCCACGGTATGTGTTGTCTCATGAGATGGAAACCCATACATTTAGTAAGTTAGGGTTTATAGAAGCAATCTCCTTGACCCTTAACTATGTTCCCACATAGGAGTCTAGCTTAGTGGATCTAGCTAGATAGCTATGTACGAATGGTTACACCTTATGCAAGTGTTAACCCTCTATTTTTGGTGTGGGAGTAGAACACCGGATTCCATGTAGCTCTCATGGTCTATCTCGGTTATTGCAATATTTCCCTAATGTAAAAGTAAATGAAGGTATGAAAGGTGTGAACTCTTACTAGGGCTTTATTAAGGGTTTCTACATAGTGTAGGGGAGGATATGAGACTTCTCTTACACATTGCACTTATGGGATCCTAAGATATGGTTGTCGTACTGTCTCTTATTATTTTGATGATTATGACTTATGTATGTTGAAGCTATGTTATGTCTCATCATTATAAATATGGTATGTTATGATGAAATATGATCTTATGAATGTATGAATGAGGTAGGTTACTTAATGTGATACTTGGCTTTGAATAGGGTTATGGGGTTCTATTCTTTGCATTGCACTAGTATTGCTTGGGTTGTCTACATGTTGGGATGATATTATGTTGGTTTGGACTATGATGCTTACTTTGTGTGCATATTGGATTTACTTGGTAAAAAGTATGTTTTGAGTAAATATCCTTTTACGTATGTTTCAATGGTTTTTATGCATAGTAGCAATAATTAGTACGTGTGTTGTACTAACCCATATTTTCTCCCTTTTCCCCAAACATTTAGGTTCAGGCCGTTGAGGATTCAAGCTTACTTCTCAAGACACTTGGAGTTGCTTCCCCAAGTTGGTGAGTCCTCAATTCCGAGGACAAGACCCTATGATCTAGCTTTTATGTTTAGTTCTTTCCTTATGTTAAAAGCCATTGTTGTACTTTCCTATTTCAAGACTTCTTATTGATGTAAGGGCTAAGTCCCATTTTCGATACTTCTATGTCTAGATGGTACATTGTGATGCAGTTAGATTCTGTTTTTCTATGATTCATCCTATGACGAACGCTAAGGGCTTGTAAAGGACCTCTTCGAGGTCGAATACGACGGTAACGACAAGGAGGTACTCTCGAGTCATTACAGAGGAGCTCCACGAGTCGTGTTCCCTCTCTTGGGCCTTAAGGAAGTGGCTTTCTATTTCCTTTCCACCCACCCAACTCTCCTTTAAAAGCTTTCTAACGAGTCGTGGTCCTCACCATGAGCTATTAAGTGGTTCGTGAATATGAGCTTGTTTTGGGTAGATTTTGCGGAGATCACTTTCTAGTCCACCATGGACCACACCACGTGTTGTAGTCCCTACCACAATTCGTTTTCATGGTCATTGTCACTAGAGAATTGTCTAGGGGATAGTGGACTTCCCTGGTCCTCTCCCTTGGCCCTTGCCTACCTCGTGACTCTAACCCTCACGTTTACCTCTAATTTAGCCTACTAGTTTCCGGGGTCTTACAGTCTTGGCCAAAATCCCTTCGATATCCTAATTTGACACCTCGACATGCCCACTTGTTTGCGGATGATAAGGGGTGGCTAACTTATACTTGACTACATACTTACCCAAAAATGATACAAACATTCATTTATAAAAATGAGAGCCCCCATCAATAATGATTGTACGTGGGGTGCCAAATCTCATGAAAATGTACCGCTGAAGCAATATCCACACTTCTCTCTTAATTTTGGAGTAAGGCCACCGCCTCTACCCATTTTGAGACATAATCAACGGCTACAAAGATGTATTTGTTCCCATAAGATCTCAGAATAGGAGTGAGAGGTAATTATGGCTTTTGAGCATGAATAAGAAATGATGAAGACAAGGGAAGAAAGTGTACCTCATTTCATGAGGATAACAACCACTGAGCCTAAATGACCATACCTTTACAGTCAGCCCCGTTACAAGCCTTAAAAGACCTTTTTGATCTTGAGTAAGCTGAAAGAAGTGATTGATTTGAAAATAAGGTCAAACCTACGGGTGCAATCATGCATTTTGTTCGTCTTTGTGAGTGTGAGTGTTGTATGTGATTCCAGAGCTATAAATTGTTGAAGCTTTGTCTATGAATATTGAGTCATTCTTTGTGTGAGGTCATTTGAGTACCTTTGTTGAGCATAAACTTGCATTTGAAGAAAATATTGTGAACTTGAGAATCTTTGATAATGGTGAGTCACAACTTGAATCTTTGAGTGCTCAATTGATCCTTGCATGAGTAAGTTGAGTATTTTTTTGTGCATTCATAGTTGAGTCTTGTGTAGCACTATTTGAGATATCCTTTTTGAACTGCTTAATTTGAGTTTTACTTGAGGACAAGCAAAAGTTTAAGTTGAGGGTGTTGATGAGTCCACCATTTGGACTCATTTTGGGCTTTATTTTGATAGATTTGTTGTTCTCAAATGCTTATTGTGTGCCAATAACTGATGTAAAATCCTTGATTTCAAAGTATATGGATTGAAGAACAAAGCATGGACACTAATGAGCAAAAAGGAACAAGGCAGCTCAAAGAACGAAGAAAAGAAGGAATGTTGATCGCCTAATCCATTGGCCGAGTCGCCGAATGTCTATTATCTCGCCTAAATTTCCAGTTTGCCAAGCCCTGAAGGAGAAAATCAAGTCGGCGATACAAAGGAGCAATCGGCGTGTCATTGAGTGGTTCGCGATGCAATGTTGGATCATTCAAAGTTACAGAACTTGGGGATGTTGAATGTCAAAGACGAAAGGCAATGGAACTGACCAAAGGGTAGATCGCCGAGCTGATCGGCGAACCCGACTTACTGCGTCGAATGGTCCTTCGCAGCATATTCTTGGCGACTATAAATACAATTTTTTGAATATTTAGTTTAGTAACTTACTTCTTTTAAATTTTTTTAATCTTTTGTCTATCAATTACTATTTTGAACATTGAGTCGAGAATTTCTTAGTATTAAGATTTAGTTTCCATAGCTTTGAAGAATTGATATTTTCCACATTTGAGAAAATAGAAGTGGGTCTTTGAGATTCTTCAATTTGGATGTTTGTAAAGACTAAATTAATCTTACCCAGTTTATAGAAACACAATTTGGTAACTAATTTTATATTTTTATGAAGTCTAGCTAAAACCCCAATTATTGGAGTGTGATTATGTGATTATGGGTTGATTTAGTTGGTGGGTATTGATAATTGTTGGTTTTAATGTTCTTTAGAAGTGATTTTATTTAGTAATTGTGGGTTAATTTAAAGGGTTGTAGTTGCAAATACAATTCTACCTTCGTGTTTTTGGTTTGCTCGAGAGAGAGGTTTTAAAACTAAGATTATTGAATTTATGGTATGTGGGTATTGTGTTTGTCATGTGTTCAGCTATAGAGAGTGAATCCGAAAACCTTTTCCACACATTCAGCTCGAGAGAGTGAATGGACTAAGGCGTAGGTTGTTCTTCTTTGTTGTCTTGTTGGTGTTCAAGAGAAAGTTCCCCTCCTCTATAGTCTAGCCTATTCACTAATTTAGAGTTATTGACTAATAGTTGCAATTACCCATTTCTCTACATTAGTCCATAATGAAATCACATCCCAAGAACCAGTCTCGATATTGTTATTTTCGTATTATTTGCTGCTGTTGTAGTTGAAAAATACAAACAAAACCCATGTTATTTGATATTTGTTTCATCCCCTGATTTTGAATCATGTTTTTATTTTATAATGTCTATTCTATGATTTACTTGAACATATTCATGCTTTTCGGTTGAGTCTCAAACCCGCACCACTCCCTATGGGATTCGACCCCAACTTATTTAGTTGGGTTATACTACTGATTAACGATCGTTGACACTTAGAATTGGATGAAGTTTCCTGATACGTGAAATCACCCGCTAACCGGTGACACATGTCAAGCGTTAGGAATACCATCTACCTCAACTTCAAGAACACATCTTTTAATCATGTGATCTGCACACTCTCGAAATAAGTAAGTTTCTTCCTAAAATTACTTCTTTACATAAAAAAGGAACCTCTTTGCTTGCTAAAAATTTCGCTTATCGGGAAGAATCCCACAAACCACATAGTTGGCAAAATTGGCATACCAAGGTGGGGTACCTATCACGACCCAGGGGTACTCCTAGATGTAACAAGGCGTATAAGACCGCGAGAGGTCATATAATCCTCTAAGAATATCATGACAAAAAGTAAATGAAAAGGTGCTGAAATTTAAAACATTTTCCAACAATAAAAGTCCTTCACAAAATGAGCGGAAGTCTAACAACATTGTATCAGACCAACTAACATAAGATTAAATCTTGGGATGCAGTCCTTACAATAGTCCAACATGAAAAGAAAGACATAAAAGATAAAGGGGTAATCCAATCCTTGAATACTATGAGGACTCACCAAATCTTCACTTTCCTGATCATCTATGAACCTAGCCACGAGTGTGTGAATCAAGACCGCCAGACCTACATTTTCATAAAAAATGAAGGCAAGAGTATGTTTTAGTACAAGAATGTACAAAATATGATAGCTTTCATAAACAACATAAAAAAAAGCATAATCAAGTCATAAAAAGCAACATAATGAATGAGGAATACTTCCTTAAGTAACCTTACTTAACCTTAGCCAAGACTTAGGTCATCCGCCTCTAGTCAAGCTTACCTCATAGAAGGCATATCTAGCAATACTCCAAGCAATTCATCTTCATAACATAACCACATTTTTCATGCTTACTTTTAAAGACATGGGGATTCACCTCTATCCCTATCTTATAAAGGCTAATGGGTATTCGCCTCTTGTCTTACTTACCTTAAGACCATGGGTACTCGCTTCCAAAATATCATTATATGACACGGGTATTCACCTCCACATCATTTCATAAGGATCATGGGTACTCGCCTCCATGTCCATTCATCATAATAAGAACATGGGGAATCACCTCTTGTTCAATTCTAAGGAGTATGGGAAATCACCTCGAGGTCAAGGGTAGTCACCTCTAGCCTCAACATTTAGCAGTTTAGTCTAGATTCATTTTAGGTGAGCAATCCTCTCAACCTAGAATCATTCATGTGAGTAAACCTTACACATTCATTCAATCATGCTTACCAATTCATTACGGGAAGTGCCCCTTACGCACTATAACATCAACAATCAACAATTCATAGTCGAGGCTTTACTCTCAAAGCACTACATCTCATGATCATTATTTATGCTTCATTCTCAAGCAATTATAATAAAAAATAATGTCACGACCCAAGGGTTCCCTCTAGATGTATCATGGCGTATAAAACCCCGAAGGACTCTATACAAGCCACTTAGCTTTCATAACATAAGAAATAGAACAATAAGAGTAAAACATATTTCCAAGTCTAAAAATTTTTCATAAAAAAAAAGCGGAAGTCTAGAAACTTTGTCTCAACATAGCCATCTATTAAAATAGTGAAAGAAATAGGCTTAGCCTATACAACATGTTCAAAAGGGAAAGTACATAAAAGAAACTAGACATGAAAATCCATCCTCGAATAATGAGGACTCACCAAGCTCGGGAAAACATTCAAATCCAAGCTTTAGCCACAAGAATAATCACCTCAAGTGTCGGACACTACACTTGGGAAAAATTTAAGCAAAAGTAGGCGTTAGTACAAAAACGCACTAAGTATGATAGCCATGCATAAAAACACTTGAAACATGCCAAAAAGGGACATTTCATTTCAAAGCATGCAATTTGCCATGTTTAAACATCATATAAGAGATTAGAATTCATAAGTCATAATCATGATAATAAAACTCAACAACTCCTTCAAAACCTTTGAACTCATATATTAGCTTCTTGAGTAATTGATGAGTCCACAAATTGGACTCATTTAGGGCTATGTTTTAATATAATTAGTGTCCTCAAATGCATAATTTTTCTCAACATATGATCAAAACCCTTAAATTTCAGGTATTTGGAGTTTGAGGGAAAGTGTGGACACCAATTAGCAAAAAGGAACAAAAGTAGCTGAAAGAATGAAGAAATGAAGATCTGAGAATCGCAGAACCCATTCGGTGAGTCGCCAAAGGGTCTTATCCTCGCCTTTTATTCTAGTGTGCTGAGCTCTGAAGGAAAGGATCAAATGGATGGGGCAAAAAAGTAGTCGGCGTATCGCCGAGCAGTTCTGTGAAGTTGTACTATGTCCCCGATTGATCCACAACACGACGATGCTGAAGGCTAACGCTAGACGGCGATGAACTAGACAAAAGGATGGATTGCCGAGTTGATCAGCGATCCTGACTAACTTCGCCGAGTGATCCTTCGCAGCACATTTTCTGAAAACTATAAATACTACTTGAAATTTTGGGGCTTAATATCAGAGCAAAAATTATTATTATAAAATTTTATTTTTATGTTTTAATATCAGATTTAGAAAATTCTATCTAAGCTTGGAGAGAGTTTTGAAGAACTTGAAGATTCAAAGGGTTTCAACTCCAAGATGTTGGACTTCGGTCTTGTGGACTCTTCACTCTTTGCTTGTTTTGAGACTTAAATCTTCATACCCATTTTAATGCAAACTCATTTTGGTATATATTTCTCTCTCTTCTACATGTCTAGCTAACCCCAATTATTGGGGTGTAATTTTTTGAATATGGGTTAGATTAATCGTTCGGTCTTGCTTGCTGAAAGTTTATTTGTTGTTTAGATGTGATTTCATTTAGTCATTTTGTTGGAACTTAATGAAATTTTAGTTGCTAATATGATTTCACCTTTGTGTTTTTGACTTGCTCTCGAGAGAGTTCGTAAAATTAAGACTACTAAATTGATGGCCGGTGGGAGTGGGTGGACATGAGGTTCATCTCGAGAGAGTGAACCCTAGTCCTTCTCCCACACACTCACCTCAAGAGAGTGAGTAGGCTAAGGTAGAGGCTGTTCTTCATGCGATAAGTGGGTTTCCGAGAGGAACTCATTTGATTCGGGGTAAGTTCTTCGAAGAAAGCTAACCCCTACTATAGTCTAGCCTAGTAACAAATATTCAACAAAATTACTATCAAAAGCACATACCCAATGATCTAGTCTAACCCATATTCCTATCGCATCCCAAGAATCCCCTCTCCTTGATTAGTACTCTTTGGATTTTTGCTTGTTTTTACTTACTTGTGATAAACCCCCATCATTAATTGACACTTTTGTGTCACCCCCTTTCGAGTTAACATGTTTACTTTTGATAATGTCTTTAACTATGACTAATTAGAACTTAATTTTTTTTTATTAATTCTCAAGCCTAGTCCCTTGGGACTCAACCCCAACCTTTGGTTAGGTTGCTTTGTTGTTGTAAGATTGTAAACACTTGCATTGGAAGTTGTGTCTCGATTACACCAAAACAAATGTTGATTGGAAAAGACAGGCAAACCTATGGGTGAAATTATGCACTGCGTTCTTCTCTGTGAGTGTGAGCGTTGCATTTGATTCAAGAACTTTAAATTGCAAACCATTGTGTGTGAATATGGAATCACTCCTCGTGTGAGGGCATTTGAACAGTTTGGTTGAGCTTGAACTTGCATTTGAAGCAAGTATTTTGAGCATGAGATTCTTTGATATTGGTGAGTCACAACTTAAATCTTTGAGCTCACATTTAATCTTTGCATAAGTAAATTGAGTCTTGTTGGGTGCATTCATGATTGAGTCTTATGTAGCACTGGTTGAGACACCCTTGTTGAACGGCTGAACTTGTATTTTCTTGAGGACAAACAAAAGTTTAAGTTGGGGGTGTTGATGAGTCCACAAATTGGACTCATTTAGGGATATGTTTTGATAGAATTAGTGTTCTCAAATCCATATTTTTTCTCAATATCTGATGAAAACCCTTAAGTTTCAAGTATTTGGAGTTTGAGGGAAAACATAGACACCACTTAGCAAAAAGGAACAAAAGTAGCTGAAAGAACGAAGAAATGAAGATCAGAGAATCGCCGAACCCATTCGGCAAGTCGCCAAAGGGTCTTATCCTTGCCTTTTGGTCGAGTGTGCTGAGCCCTGAAGGAAAGGATCAAATTGGTGGTGAAAAAGAGAAAGTCGGCGTATCACCGAGTAGCATCATGAAGTTGTACTATGTCGCACAATGATCCATAACACGACGATGCTGAAGGTTAACGCAAGACGGTGATGGACTAGACCAAAGGGCGAATCGCAGAGTTGATCGACGATCCCGACTAAATTCGCCGAGTGATCTTTTGCACCATATTTTCTGAAAACTGTAACTACTAGTTCAAGTTTTGTGGCTTAGTATCAGAGAAAAAATTATTATTAAATTTTAATATCAGATTTAGAATATTCTATCTATGCTTACATAGGATTTTGAAGGACTTGAAGATTCAAAGGGTTTCAACTCCAAGATTTTGGACTTGGGTCTTGTGGATTGTTCACTCTTTGCTTGTTTTGAGACTTAAAAACTCATACCTATTTGAATGCAAACTCATTTTGGTATAAATTTCTCTCTCCTCTACATGTTTGGCTAAAACCACAAGTCTTGGGGTGTGATTTTGTGATTATGGGTTAGATTAATTGTTGGGTCTTGCTTGTTGATAGTATATTTATTGTTTAGAAGTGATTTCCTTTAGTAGTTTTGTTAGAACTTAGTGAAATTATAGTGGCAAATACGATTTCACCATTGTGTTTTCGACTTGCTCGAGAGAGATGTCATAAAACTAAGACTACTACATTGATGGCCGGTGGAAGTGGGTTGACATGAGGTTCAGCTCGAGAGAGTGCACCCTAGTCCTTCTCCCACAGACTTAGCTCGAGAGAGTGAGTGGGCTAAGGAGTAGGCTATTCTTCATGCGGCAAGTGGGTCTCCGAGAAGAACACATTTGATTCGGGGTAATATGTTCGAGAGAAAGCTTATCCCCACTATAGTCTAGCCTAGTAACAAATATGCAACGAAATTACTATCAAAAGCATGTACCCAACGATCTAGTCTAACCTGTATTCCTATCACATCAAAAGAATCCTCTCTCCTTGATTAGTACTCTTTGCATTTTTGCTTGTTTTTACTTGTGACAAACCCACACCATTAATTGATGCTCTTGTGTCACCCCACTTCGAGTTTACATGTTTACATTCGATAATGTCTTTAGCTATGACTAATTAGAACTTAATTTTATTTTTTCTATTAATTCTCAAGCCCACTTGATGCTTATCACGACCAACGACACTAACCTACGGTATGAGTGTCTACGATCGTCGATAATATAGTAACCCAACTAAAGGTTGGGGTCGTGTCCCAACGGAGTGGTTTTGAGAAATGATAGAAATATAAAAGTTAGCTATAATTAGTCATAGCTAAACACATTAACGAGTAAAAACATACTAAATTAAAGGGGGTGACACAAAAGTGTCAAATATCAATTGGGGGTTTTGTCACAAGTATTAAAAACAACAAAACTGACAAAAAAAATAAGTATGGGGAAAAGTTCTTGGGGTGTGACCGTAATACAAGTTGAGTTAGATCGTTGGGTACATGATTTCAGTAGGAAATTTTCAACATAATAGTGACTAGGCTAAGCTTTAGATGGAAATAAGTTCCCTCTCGGGCAAATTATCCCATTTCAAGCTTTGGAAAGAATCAATCCAAGCTTCGAACTAGAAGGAATTACCTCAAATGCGGTAACCTACACTTAGTAGAAAATATAGAAGAAATATTTGTTAGTACAAAAAATTTGCACTAAGCATGGTAGCTATGCATGAAAATCATTAAATATGCTAAAAAGGGACATTTTAGTTGAAAACTATGCATTTGACCAAGTTTATGAAGTATCATGGATATAAGGGTAAACACATAAGATACAAGCATATTCCACATATAAGTCATCTCATCATAAAGGATACAAACCATAAGAACCATCAAAGCATCTTTGTGCAATGCATGAGTAAGATCTCATACTCCTACCCACACTAAGGAAAACTCACTAAGTGATTATAGTTCATAACTCCAACTCTAGTTCATTCTATCATAGTGCGATTAGCTTTAACTGACATAGACCGTGATAGCTTAATCGTAGAATCCGATGTCTACCCCACACCAAAAAGGGGTTATCCTACCTGCCAAAGGTAGAACTATACTTTTAGCTTACGTGGATCCACTAACTAAAGACCTATATGGGCATATAGTTGATGGGATAAATAGATTGCTTCTAGAAACCCGTACTCAACTATGGTAGAAGGTTTCCATCTCATGAGACAACTACTTTGGGAACCCGGACTCAACTAGTGTAAAAGGAGCACATTTGGGAAGTCGGACTCAACTATTGTAAAAGCTTCCATCTCATATTCATATCCTCTCGGTGCTAAGCACTAACTCCCATTTGAGTTTATATTAAGTCTTGACTTAAGTTGATAATTAAAAAAGAATATCTTTACACTCAATCCACAAATTCATTCTATAGCTCCTAGATTCATTAGGGGGGGACTAGTCTTCAACCCTTAGAACTGCCATATATGACAAACCTTTCACATTACATGATCTTCATACCAAAGTGTGTACAGAGGGATCCTCATCCAATTAACACAACAATTAGATTATAATGTAGTTACTTTACTCTCAAAGAAATCCAATTGTAAACACACAAATCTCATACATATTGTCAATTCTCATGTTTTTCCCCTCAAGGCTATAGATTACATTCAACCAATCAATCTAGGATTACCACATTAGATATATATGGTGACATAATTCAATGAACTAAACTACTTTAAGAACAATCTCATAATTTCTACAATTCTCCCAATTCAAAAGTCACAAACTAGGGTTTAGGGGAAACATGGATTCATGGGGGATTTTCTCATAAAAAACTTATTAATCAACAGCTCCCTCATAATATACATTAACTAAATCAATGAAAATGTTTTGCGAAAGAATCCATGGCTTAGAATAGAAACCCTAGGTTTTTTGAGACTTTATCTACTTTGAAATAGAGAATATAAGAATTTCATGAATGAAAGGTTAACCATGAATCAAAACTACCATACCTTAATTGAAGAATATCTACGATTTTGGGTAGAAAAGTGAGTTGGTGTGCCCTAGACCTTGACTTCTTCTGCTTCAATGGAGGTTTCTAGAGAGATAATTATTTGGAGAGGAAAGTTGGTTACTATTTGGGTATTGGGGATTATGAAGTGTAAGGGGTTGTTAATAGTTTAAAAGGTCCTAAATAAGTCTAAATAATTAATATAAAACGACCCCTAACTTAACTAACCACCTTGGGAATTTACCACCTTTCCCTTCATTTGGCCGAATTGGACAGCCTACAAGTGTGACTCACGATTAAGTGACCTACGGACCGTAGGTGGACCTACTGGCCGTCATGCAAGTTCATAAGTCATGGTCAGAGAGTGTGCAAAATGATGGAAAGTGAAGCCTTCACCCACAAACCCCACCTAAGAGGCATGGGTCCACCTACGGATTGTGGGTTCCCTTTTGTGGGTCACTGCCTGGCATTCCTAAGGATTTTTCCCCAAGGAATCAAAGTTGGTCTTTGAGGCTTAGGCTTTGACATCCTAACACCAAACCAAGAAATTTTAGGTATTTTTAGGGCCCTAATTGTGGCGTCAAGTTTAAACTTTGCCTAATCGTTTTAAGTTAGTCACAATATTAGTTTACATCTTTTCAGAATGTTACACTTTCTGCTTCCATAACCCCTAAAATACACTATAACTTTCGGCAGGCTTGTCGATGCTCAACAAAAGTTATCGGTGATTCAACGAAAGGCCCCTCCCATTGCCTGTATGCCAATTTTTCTAGAAATTTTTGAGTCAATCCTTTTGACGAGCCTGATCTAGCTCGCCAAAGTGATTCGGTGACTCGCCGAATGGTTCATTGAGTCGATCTGCAATATGATTTATGTGATTTTTCTTAAAATATTTTTAACATTGTACGATGTTTTTGTAGATATGGCTAGACAAAAAGTGAGCGGCTAAGGGAATCACAATTTAGGAGAATGCAGCTGCATCCAGGGCAAAGGCTACCAAACTTCCGACCATAGGTGGGAAGGGAAAATGGAATCGCAAGGTTGTTGCTCTTTCATTACCGGAGGTCAGCTATGACAGTGACGGAGTGTATGCCACTGACCTCACCACTTCTGAGAGTGAGGGTGAGCACTAGCACCATCAGGCTACAACTTCTGAGCTTGAGGATGATCTACTATGATCCTAGAAAACGGAGTTGCGATCCAATAGGTTGAACGATCCGTCTAGGATCAGGACTCCCTATGCCACCACTATTCCTTCTACTCCAGCACAGACTGTGATTCCAGCACCAGCTGCATAGGGTCCTCCTCCCCGAATTATGAACAGACTAAGACTAAGGGATTGAGGGCCGTCATCGAAGAGAAGAGGCTGTCTATGGATGGAGTCATAGACAGATACCCGGAGATCATGAGTTGTCTGCGGTCCCACAAGTTCCAAATATTCACTAGACCCCATGGTCCTTACATTCACAATTGGGTCTGGGAGTTCTACACTGCTTACGGAGCTTTGGTGCCACATGGGAAGAAACAGGCAACCAAATTCAAGCAAGTAGACTATGTGGTTGTCAGGGGCAGAAAAGTGAAGTGTGATATTGATGCTATCAATGCAGTCCTGGAGTTTTCAAAGGAAATTGAGAATGACTGTCAGTAAATGATTAGGACAAAAAAATTGGAGAATATGAAAAACTAGTTGGCTCATTTGATATCTGATGGTACTCCTAAGTGGATCGAGGTTGGAGCACCCATTGAAAAGAAGGACCTCAATATAGCTACAAGGTTCTGGTTTGTCTTTATCAGCAGTACTATCATGCCATCCCATAATGATTCGACTCTATGCAATGCGACAGTAGATTGCCTTGGTTGTATCATTGATGGGACAAGGCTAAATTTGGGTATGATCATTGCATAGGAAATGGTCATGAGGGACAAGCAACGCCAAACCTCCCATCCCTTTTTCGCTGTTGAACACTGAGTTGTGCCGACAAGCTTAGGTGCCTTGAGATAAGAAGAAGGATGTGGAAGTGATTTGTTATGCCCCCTAAAACTAGTAGGTAAAACTAGAGCCTTACAAGTGAGGTGTTGAATTTGATGTGGGGTTTTATGTTGTGAAATGGTTCCCCGTGCCTAGGTTGAAGAGTCTAGGGGTTAAACATCAATGTACAACTCCCCAAGGACCAACCAAAGGGTCCTTGTGGAGGACCCTAAAGCCTAACCCCCAAATCTCCCCAAATCTACCTAAGCTGCAAAAATAGGGCCACCTACAGATGGCACCTACGGCCAGTAGGTTGACCCACACCCGTAGGTTGGGGTCGTGGGTCAGGCCCTAAAATGAGGAGTTGCAAACCCCACCCACGTACCTACAGGACGGGGCATGACTGCACCCACGGTCTGTGGGTCAAGGGGCGTGGATTGCACCTGCAATCTACCCCAAACTCGGCCAAGGTAAGTTTAGGTTAGCTAATTCCTTAATTAATTATTTTATTGTAGGGTCGTTGTAATTCACTTTACTGGACTTATATAAGTATTTCAAACCATTAACTAACCTATTAACTTCATAATTCCCATGATCCCAAATCATAACTAACTTTACCCCCAAATATTTCTCACACTTAAAACATCAATTAGAGAAGAGGGGATCAAGGTCTAGGGCTCAGGAATTCACCTTTTTCATTCAAATTCATGAAGATTCTTCAATTAAGGTATGGTAGTTTTGATTCATGGTTAAATTCTCAACCATAAAGTCCTTCAATTCTCAATTCCAAAGTTAGAAAATTCTCCAAAACTAGGGCTTTCACTCTTAGTCATGGATTCTTTCTCAAAACATTTTCAATGATTCTATTGTTTTATATTATGGTTTAATTACTGATTAAGGATGTTTTTATGATAGATTCGTCCATGAATCCATGAATTTCACTAACTTCTCAAATTGGATCCTAAAGTGTAGGTGTTGGTTTATATTAGTAGAATGTGGTAGAGTTATGAATATAGTGAATTGTTTACTTGAATTGTGTATTAGTTTAGGAATTTATATGTTGTTGATGTTGAATTCCCCCCAAGAACTCATGAACCCCCATGTCCCCAATTTATGACCTTGTGATGTGGGTAAGTTGTAGTATGTTGAACATTATGAGATTATGTTGTATTAGTTAAGTTATTTGAATCATGTTGCCTTCCATGTTAAATGTAGTTATCCTAAAGGAGATTAGTTGAATGTGATCCTTGATTCAAGAGGCGTAAAATATGAGATTTTCAAGTTTTGGCTCTATGTATATACTTTATAAGCATGATTATAATCTAAATTGTGGTCTAGAATTGTATGTAGTGTCATTGTGGAAAGACTCCACCAACATGGCCTATATTATGAGTGTTTGAGATAGTGCATTTAATGACTGGATTACTTGAACTAAGACTATATGCATGTCTAATATAATGAATGCTAGATGTGTTTAGTTGAAACACATCGGAAAATGATAGGGTAAACTATAGCCTAAACATGAGGGTAAACGTCAAGAATATGGGTTCCAATAGTCAAAGCCATAGGGGCAAGTGCCAAGTCAAAGGGGAAGACCGAAGTTAAAAGACCAAGGCTGCCCCAAAACCTAAGCACATTGCCTCAACTTCTACGGCCAGCACCACGGCCCGTGGGAGGCCTCGTGGAGTTTCCTTGGCCAATTGAGGGAAGCCTCCAAAAGTCCTAGATCCTGTCCCGACTTCCACGGAAGGGACCACGACTCATGGTCTTGACCACGGCTTTTGTAGCCATCCGTGAAAGTCCCTTAGACATTCAAGCACATGGTTCCAAAAGGCATGGCCACTGCCTCAAGGTGCACGAGAGGGACCACAGCCCGTGGTCTTGACTACGGCCCGTGGAGCCCGTTGTGGTGATGCCTTGGGCATGTGAGCCTCATGCCACCTTTGAGGGGCTACTACCACAACCTTAATGAGGAGGACCACGGGTCGTGGTCCTCACCTCGGCTCGTGAAGGGGCTCATAGGACCTGGGCGTGGTCCTTAAATGAGGGTCAATTTTAAGTCCAAACAAAGTGAGGTCGTTTTGGGTATTTTTAGGGGTACAATATTAGTTGATTTTAAGTCAAATTCACCCAATACAAGTCATTAATTCATAACACCCAAATAATTCCCCAAAATCCTCCGCTCACAATATTTCTCTCTCTAGAATTTCCTCCATTGAAGAAGACCAAGAACTTGAAGGCTAGGGCTCAAGAACCAATCTTATCAACTCCAATTCATGGGCAAAGCTTCAATTAATGTATGGGAGTCTTCATTCATGGAAAGCTTTCTTCTATGAAGCCCTTCAACTCTAGATTTCGAATATGGTAGATTCTTCAAAAACTAAGGTTTTCAATCTAGCCATGGGTTCTTTCTAAAAACAATTTCAATGGGATAATTGTATTATATGATGGTTGATTTGTTGTTTAATGGTGATTTTTATAGTTAAATATTCCATGAACCCATGAACTCCCCCATGACCCCAATTTCATGAATTGTGATGGTTGTACTGATGCAAGGTAAATATTATGAAATGTTTCTATGGTATTATAGTTATTGAATCTTGTTTTATGCATGTCTAATGTAGTATTTCTAGGTGTGATAATGAGACATGATTCATGACGCTTGAAAGGGTAAATTATGAAGGTTTGAGCATGTTGATGAAAGTTGTGTATGAACTTATGATTCACTTAGAAAGTGAAGATCCTATGACTATTGTGTAAGTTCTGGTATTGATGAAAGGTCATTCTCCCCTTACCCTTACACATGATTATGTATGAATTGTATAGGATGATGATGATGTTGTTGTGTTGATTGAAAGTCTATTCTCATGAAACACAATAAACGTAATGTGGGAGGTTTGCTCACATATTGATGATTCTAATGTTTAAAGTCCATTCTCACCTAATTGAATCTATGAGCTATTTTATGAGTTGTATTGGATGAAGGGAAAGGTATTACTTCACACATGTAAATACAATTAAAGACTAATTATGTATAGTTTGGGAAATAATGCTTAGCACCGAGTGTGTATCGACAATGAGGTAGAGGAACTCCTGTCAATAATATAGGCCAGGCTTCTAAAAGTTAACCTCATGAGATGGAAGCTCTCCCATCAATACAATAGGCCGGGTTTCTAGAAGCAATCTCCCTATCCCTAAACTATGTGCCCACATAGGTCTTTAACTAGTGGATCCACCTAAAAGCTAATACATGTTAGGTCTACCTTAGGCAAGTAGGACACCTTCTTTCAGTGTGGGGTTACATGACACCGGATTCCGTGTAGCTCACATGGTCTATGTCGGTTAAGGCTATTTTCCCTACATGACAAGATAATGAATATGACACGAATTATACCTATGATTTCTTAATGAGCCTTACTTCATAGGAGTGGAGGTATAGGACTTCACTTTTACATTGTACAAGTACACTTTGAAAAGAGGTTTGTTGGATGGTTTCTTATACTATGATAAGATATTAAGGTATCCATGTATGTTGAATGGATTATTTCTATGGATGCATTTCCTTATGTTCAATTAATGTACATGACTATTTACTTGTCTATGAGTATTGACTATTCAGTCTATGAATGCTATGTATGACTACGGTTGCCTCAAAGGGGTACTTAGTGTGGTTGGAATTATGGGATGCCAATCATACATTGCACAGTACAACTTAAGGTTACCAATAAGATGTTTCTATTAGGCTATACAATGTTCTTACATGATAAATGTGATCATTACATGTAATTTACGTTTAATGTTCATGGTAACACTTAAACTTGGAAAATGCATACTTTCTAACCAAAATGTCCTTTTTATCATATTTTCTAGGATTTTTATGCATGCTTCCATACTTAGTACATATTTTTGCTAACCCCTATTTCTTCTACATTTTGAAAAATGTAGGTTCCGGCAAGGTGAAGGGTACTTCCTTTCTTGACAAAGGCTTGGGTTGCATATCTCCAAGACTTGTGGTGAGTCCTCATGGTTCGAGGGCAAGAGTCTACTATTCTAGTTGTTTCCTTATGTTCTGCTTTTGAGACTTTTGATTGTACAGGGCTATGGCCCTATTGACGTTCGTTGTAATAGATGGATTATGAGACAAGGTCTAGACTTCACTTTTGATTTTTATGGATAAAGACTTAGATTGTAAAATTTTAAATTCCACATCGTTTTATTTCCTATGTTATGTATGCTAAGGGCTTGTATGAGACCCCTTCAGGGTCAAGTATGTCGTGTTGCATCTAGGGGGTATACATGGGTCATGACAAACTTGGTATTGGAGCATAAGGTTTTGGGATGATTTTTAGGTTGATGTGTCATAAACCACTCTAGTAGAGTCTTCATAATTAGTGTGAAGCACGCCACACTTATGAATGAGAGGCTATAAGATGCTTAGGAAAGTTGAATTCATTCATTACTCTTAGTCGTGCTTTGGAGTCCTAACTCTATGAAGTCCCTTATTACCCTTCTCTTGTGTTTATAGGCTATGAATACAAGAATGTGAATGCAAGGAGGATGGAAGAAGAGAATGTGCATGAGGGAGTTCCTCCCCAAGCTCCTCAAGCTCCTAAAGCTCCTAATGATGAAGGGGTTATTACTAATGTGGAAATAAGGGCGGCTCTCCAAACATTGACTCAAGTCATGAAAGCTGAAGCTCAAGATGTGACAACTCAAGCCCAAGCTATGACGGCCCAAGCCAACCGAGATGTTGGGCCCCGTGTAAACCCTAATGTGAGTACCAGGGCTTCAAGATTAAGAGATCTCACAAGGATGAACCCTCCTATGTTCTTTGTTTCTAATGTGATTGAAGATCCAAAAGAGTTCGTGGAAGAGATCTACGAGATAGTTGATCCTATGGGGGTGACTTCTAGAGAGAAAGTTGAACTAACCACTTATTAATTCAAGGATGTGGCCCAAGTATGGTATACTCACTGGAAGGGTAATAGGTCGGTTGAATCGGTTCCCAAATATTGGGAGATGTTCAAAAAAGCATTCCTTGATAGGTTCTTTCCCCGAGAAAATAGGGAAGGAAAGGTAAAGGACTTTATCAATCTTCGTCAAGGAGGTCTGAGTCTCCAAGAATATTCTTTGAAATTCACTAAGTTGTCCAAGTATTCCCCTTCTTTGGTGTCTAATCCAAGGAATGAGATGAGATGATTTGTGACAGGTGTGTCCGACTCCATTGAGGAAGAATGTTGTACGGCAATGCTTCATCATAATATGGATATCTCACGTCTAATGGTGTATAGTCAACAACTTGAGGAGACAAGACTTAGGAAGAAGAATAGACAGGTAAAGAGGGCAAGGACCGATGATTGGAATTCCTCTAAGGGTAAGTTTGGGGGCGTGGGGGGGGGGGTGCAAAGTAGACCAAGGTTTAAGAAGAGGTTTTCCAACCAAGGCTCCTC
>JAJONQ010042210.1:0-16892 GCA_036250385.1 Solanum microdontum | reverse complement strand
TAGTTGAAACAGAACCCTTCCTAGAAGGTGGCTGCGTAAACTATGCACTCTACTAATAATTGTAAATTGTAATTTGTAATACAAATTTAAATAAATTGGATTGATATTTTTTAATTTGTGTCATTGTTTTATCCTTATTTTTATTTAATTTTTTAAAATTACAAATTTAAGTTATTTAAATTACAAGTTGTAAATATAACTTATAAGTTATATATATTAGACAAAATGGTCTGGTGGACCCTTGTACTTGTATGTGTTTGTATTGTGAACCCTTCTACTTGTCTATTTGTCATCTGAACCCCTGAACTTATTGAAACACAATATTTTAAACATTATTTCTGACTTGGCATCCTATGTGGCATCTAATACCAAAGTGCTTGTAAAACACACCTATTAGGAGCGTGAGACCCTTGAAAAAGGGTCTAAAAGTCACATTAGGACTTTGTAAAGCCATCATCTTCCTATTTGCATCAAACACCATTGTTGGATAGAATTTGAGGTTTTCTTGGCCTCTTTTCCGATCTTTTCCCCAAAAATTTCTTCTCTATCGTTTCTTGTTATTATACGGCTCTTTTTTTTTTTTTTATGAAAAACGCCATGGAAGGCATAGCACTACTACCAAAACATCTTACACTAACATTAGGCACAAAAATGCAAAATCCCCAAAAAATTTCAACAAAATCAATATAATTGATTAAAACCCCAAAACCAAACAAAGACACATATAGAGATCAAATCCAAACTAAACAACAAATAAATTCGAAAATAAATTGAAAAACCTATCAAGATAAGTTGAAAATCAAACAAAAAAACTCAAATAATTTTTGACATTGACCCCTTGTTTCAGTTCCAAACCAAACCCAAACTTATTGCCTTCTTCTTGTCCTCCTCACCTTCTCCGACCAAACTGCCTTCGTTCTCACCATTTCCGACAAGCTTCAACCAACAACTATAAATGAAAATCAACAACAAAAACCCCAAACTAACTCTGCCAATAAGTCTCGACTTTCACAACGCCGCCAGTTGTGAACAACTAGAAACAATCAGACCATCCAATAGACCCCCACTTTTCCTTAGCGCCACCAGTCACCACCTAAACCCTAATCCAATAGAACTCAAAATCGACTCCGAACTTCGACGAGATTGTGAACAACTAGAAATCATGCCAACATTTTTTACTTCAATAAAAAGAGAAGAAGAGGTTAGAAAAAGGAAAAGGGTACGGAACATAAGAAAAAGTGGAAATGAGATTGTGGGGATGGAGATGCAGATGGCTATGGCAAAGAGATAAAAATTGGAAAGAGAAAGTGTAGGTATATTAATCAAATTTAATAAAAGGAAAAATGACATGGAGTGACCATATATACATGTGTCATTTTATAATCATACATGTCATTTTATAATTATTTTTAAAATTAGGTGTCAGGCGTTTGTGATACACACACAATTGAGTAGTAAAAAACGTGTTTAAAATATTGCGTTTTGATGAGTTTAGGAGTTCAGATGACAAATAGACAAGTAGAAGGGTTCACAATACAAACACAGACAAGTAGAAGGGTCCACCAGACCATTTCACCTATATATTAATAAGTAATAACTTATAAACTTCAAAAGATTCAAATCTTGAAAACTTAAGCTCGAAAATAATTTTTTTTTAAAAAAAACTTTATCAAACTTAACTTGCAAACTTAATAAACTTTAAAAGATTCAAATCTTGAAAACTTAAGCTCAAAAATATTTTTTTAAAAAAAAAAACTTTATTAAACTTAACTTGCAAACTTAATAAGTAAAAATTTAAAAAAAACTCAAGTAAAATTACATTATAAATTTGAAAACTATTAATTTAAACTTAGAAAAATAAAAAAACATTCATATTTTCGTATTTCAAAAAATTAAAATAACTGAATTTTTTTTATCATTTTTTGAAATATCTAGATGTGTCATCCAGTTTATCCCATTCCGTTCCATTTCGATCCGTTCTGGTTCCATCCCGGTATATAGTGGGACGGGACGAAACCGAGTATCTGTCCCGATAATTTCAATCCGGTTCATCCCGTTACCGATCAACCCATCCTGTTCCGGTCCGGTACCGGTTCATTCCGATCCGGTGGTTTTGTTCCGGTCCGACGCCCAGTCTTAGATGAATATATACTATCTAAACTAAAACTCAAGATAAATAACAAAAAAAAAACAATTAACTAAGAAAATATAGATTTTTCACATAATCAATGAATGAATCGATTTAGGATTATGATTTAACTAACAATCATATTTAGCATCAATTTCATCAACTTATTTGATTATCTAGTTGTTGATTAATGGGGTTGATAATATAGTCATGATCTCCCGACCTCTAACCATCTACCATAATTGACAGCCTAACTACATCGTTTAGCGGGATAAACTAAACCAACTATAGAGCATTACGTTGTCTTCCCATATTTGAGCCAAGCAAGGCACCTAGGTATATCCCTATCCTAGACACAATAAATTTATTTTAATGGTGGCCAATCATCAAAATAGTAATCACAAGAATATAAGAACAACCAATATGATAAACAATTATGCTCAATCAAAATCACTACATAATCATTGTGTAAGTAAATATAATCCAGGAACGAGAAGTTTAACTCTACATAATCATGAGCAATTATAACGAATCATTCAAATAAAAGATGTAAAATAAATAAAAGAGAAGAAAAGATGAAACCCTAAATCAAAAGTTATTTTCTACATTGTATCCTACTCCCTTAATAATTATTCTTATGGACTATTTATAGATGTAGAAAACCCTAAATAAAATAACTGAGTCCAATACAAACTAGAAAATCAAAATCCAAACAGATTCCAGTTGGTAACCACCTAAGCTTACAATTTGTGCCTCTTTTGCCACATGGCACATACTTATTTTCCTCTAATTCACATTCTGCTGCATATATAAAAAATATTATTATATTATAGTTAATCCATTAAGTTGTCTGCTGGATTTTCTTCTTTAACTTTCCATCTTTAATTTGTTTTAGCTCCAAATTTCTTCATCTTTACATCAATTTAATCCTACAAATAAAATATACTATTTAGAAAAATTCATAAAATCCATGCTAAAAAAGGACAAATATATATACTATATGTAAGGAATATAATAATTTAAAATATGTATATTTGGCCTCACATCAACATACAAAAAAATACTGACTTATGAAATTGTCTATCTAAACGAGAGAATAATTTTTTTGAAAGGTAAAATTGTTTGTCTAAAGTCTAAGCGTTCAAAGGTGACCACGTTTATTATGTTAATTACCTGGATGATTAGGTGCATAAATGACACGGAGTAACATCTGGCTCAATATGTAGACTCATCACGTCAAGTCCCACTTGAAGCAATTTTCACTATGTTTGGCAGATGACATATGTAAGCTTGCCATATACTCTGTGCAAGTTGATTGTGTTGAAATTTGTTCAAGTCCCTTCCTGCTTCTGCTTGTTTATCCATTTCTGTGTGTGTTTTGCTTTATTTATGTCGTTGTAGAGCTAAAAAGAGTTTCTGGAATCAGAGATTAATGATTATGTTGTAATCGAAAAGTATCTTAATATAATAACGATTTGCTTCTAATTAAATGATTTAAATTGTCTTCAAACACAGTGTAGAAATTTAATTTCTAATCAATTGTCAACCCTACAACTTGTTTGTGAGTTGGTTTAAGGCATATTGCAGTCTCTTGCACTCATGGTATCTGTTTGTTTCTCTCTTCGCATTTTAGACATTTAAATTATAAAGACTTTTAGGGTTTACGTTTGTTCCGAAGCAACAGTTTCTCTTCTTGTATGTGTTTTAGTTCCTGAGTCGCAGCTAAATCAATATGTTCTCTGTAGAAGCAAGACGTTTTTTGAATCTTTTTTAGCTTAATGATAGGTAATCTTCTTTACTTCATTACCATTTTTCTTAGGAATCATGTATGGTTATTTTTTGTTCTTGACTTTCATTAATTTTCTTTTATGACAGTTGGGAAGAACCAATGAACATTGAAGCCAATGATCTAGATGCTCTACCTTACAAGTCTATAAAGTCACTTGCGGAGAGTGGGCAAATTGATTTGGTATGAGAGTATAAGAAACAAAGCAGTCCTATCTTGTGCGAACTCTCAAAATATGTGTTTGTAATGTTTTGAGAAATATAACAATCTATGTCTTATCCTATGGGGCATTAAATTATAGATGTTGGGAAATTATAGTATCTTATTATGTATTTGATTTAGGTGATTCATATATGGAAAGAGTTATAATTCTTTAAGTTACTGGTAGTGTCTTTAAAGCATGATATGTTTGAGTGTTACAGGATTTCATCTCTTTGTGTGTCCCAGCAACGTATCCCATCTTCATTACTGCAAATCAAAAATTACGCATTTCACATACAAAAAAATACTGACATATGAAATTGTCTATCTAAAAAAGAGCAGAAATTTGTTGAAAGGTAAAGTTGTTTGTCTTTTATTTTAAATTTTTTTTTAATAAAAAACTTAAATAAATAAAAAGAAAAAGTTTAATCTTGAAAAACAATTAATTTCTAAGTCCCTAGCAGCGGCGCCAAAAACTTGTTGCTTCCAATTGCACACGCAAGTGTACGCGGTCGCGCTAGTAATATAGTGGCTCTTAAAAGAACCTTATTATCGAACCCAAAGGACATGTCAATTAACCATTTACTAAATTATACTAATTCTGATTATTTATTTAAGGGAAGGATTTCAAAAATGAATATATACTATCTAAACTAAAAGTAAAGATAAATAACAAAAAAACAACTAACTAAGAAAATATAGATTTTTCACATAAGCAATGAATGAATCGATATAGGATTATGATTTAACTAACAATCATGTTTAGCATTAATTTCATCAACTTATTTGATTATCTAGTTGCTGATTCACGAAGTTGATAATATAGTCATGATCTCCCGACCTCTAACCGTCTACCACAATTGACATCCTAACTACATTGTTGAGCGGAGATAAATTGAACCAACTATGGAGCATTACGTTGTCTTTCCGTATTTGAGCTAAGCAAGACACCCATGTATATCCATATTCAAGATACAAATCAATTCAAGTGATATGCAAGAAAAGATCATGCTCCTTATATTCCACGTTTTATCCATGTATTCATCTCCCGAGTTCAAAAGAAAACAATAAATTTATTCTAATGGTGGTCAATCATCAAAATAGTAATCACAAGAATATAAGAACAACCAATATGATAAACAATTATGCTGAATCAAAATCACTACACAACCATTTTGTAAGTAAATATAATCTAAGAACAAGAAGTTTAACTCCACATAGACATAGAGCAATTACAACGAATCATTCAAATTAAAGATATAAAAAAAAAAAAAGAGAAGAAAAGTTGAAACCCTAAATCAAAAGTAATTTTCTACATTGTATCCTCCTCCCTTAATAATTATTCTTATGAAATATTTATAGATGTAGGAAACCCTAAATAAAATAATTGAGTCCAAAACAAACTAGAAAATCAAAACCCAAACGTTTTCCAGTTGGTAACCACCTAAGCTTACAATTTGCGCCTCTTCTGCCACGTGGCATATATTTATTTTTCTCTAATTCATATTCTGCTGCATATATAATATAGGAAGAATTATACAAATCCCACATTTTAGTTTACTTATTACCATTATCCTCTATAAGTTTTACAAATCTCCAAAATTCCTCATTTTCGCGCATCAGATTAATGTTTTATGTATACAGATTAGTGTATCATGTATAAATTGTAATGTATCTTACATAACGATTAATGTATCTCGTGCATCAGATTAATGTATCAACACTTATATTATTGTATCCGTTTGAGGGATTTCTGTAATTATAAACTTTTAAGGGATAACTTATAATTTTACCTTAAAAGTATGTGATTTCTCTAATTTGCCCTATAATATAATGTTATTATATTATAGTTAATTCATTAAGATATCTGCTTGATTTCCCTTTTCAACCTTCCATCTTTAATTTGTTTTAACTCCAAATTTCTTCATCTTTACATCAATTTAATCCTACAAATAAAATATATTATTCCCTCTGTCTCAGTTTATGTGACTTACTTTCCTTTTTAGTTAGTCCCAAAAAGAATGACACATTTATATATTAAGTAACAATTTAACTATAAAATGTCTATTTTACCCTTAATGAAATTATTTACAGCCACACAAATTTCTATCATTCATTTTGGACCACAAGTTTTAAAAGTCTTTCTTTCTTTCTTAAATTTTGTGTCTCTTTCTTAAATTTCGTGTCGAGTCAAAGTACCTCACATAAAATGGGACGGATAGAGTATTTAGCACAATCCATAAAATTCATGCTCAAAAAGGACAAAAATAAATACTAAATGAGAGGCAAATAATGATTTAAAATATGTATTTTTGTACTCACATCAACATACAAAAAAATTCCAACTTATGGAATTGTCCATCTAAACAAGAACAAAAATTTGTTGAAAGGTAAAGTTGTTTGTCTTAATTGTAAGTGTTCAATGGTGATCAAGTTTATAATGTTAAATACCTGGATGATTAGGTGTATTGATGACACGAAGTAACATCTGGCTCAATCTGTTCTCATAGAGTAGAATCATGGCGTCAAGTCCCACTTGAAGCAATCTTCACTAAGTTTGGCAGAAGACATGGGTAAGCTTGCAAAACTCTGTACAAGTTGATTGTGTTGAAATTTTTTCAATTCCCTTCCTCCTTGTGCTTGATTATCCATTTATGTGTGTGTTTCGCTTTATTTATGCCATTGTAGAGCTAAAAAGAGATTCTGAAATATGAGATTAATGGTTATGTTGTAATTCAAAAGCATTTTAAAATAATAATGGTTTGCTTCAAATTAAGTGATTTGAACAAACATAGTGTAGCAATTTAAATTCTAATCAATTGCCAACTCTACAACCTGTTTGTGCGTTGGTTTAAGGCATATTTCAGTCTCTTGCACTCAGCATCTGTTTGTTTCTCTGTTCGCTTTTTAGACATCTCAAATATAAAGATTTTCAGGATTTACGTTTGTACCGAAACAACAGTTTCTCTTCTTATATGCGTTTTAGTTCCTGAGCCGCAGCTAGATCAATATGTTCTCTGCAGAAGCAATACGTTTTTAAATCTTTTCAGCTTAATGACAGGTAATCTTCTTTACTTCATTGTCATTTTTCTTAGAAATCCTTCCTGGTTATTTTCTATTCTTGACTTCCATTAATTTTCTTTTATGACAGTGGGGAAGAAACAGTGAACACTGAAACCAATGATCTGGATGCTCTACCTTACAAGTCTATAAAGTCACTTGTGGAGAGTGGGCAGATTGATCTGGTATAAGAGTATAGGAAACGGAGCAGTCCTATATTATGCGGACTCTCAAAATATGTGTTTGTAATGTTTTGAGAAATATAACAATTTATATATGTCTTATCCTATGGGGAATTAAATTATAGATGTTTGAGAATTATAGTATCTTATTATGTCTTTGATTTAGGTGATTCATATATGAAAAGAGCTATAGTTCTTTAAGTTACTGGTAGTGTCTTTAAAGCATGATATGTTTGAGTGTCATAGAATTTCGTCTCTTTGTGTGTCCCAGCAGCTTATCCCTTCTTCATTACTGTAGATCGAAAGTTATGCATCTCACATAAAAAAAATACTGACTTATGGAATTGTCTATCTAAACAAGAGCAGAAATTTGTTGAAAGGTAAAGTTGTTTGTCTTAATTCTAAGTGTTCAATGGTTACCAAGTTTATAATGTTAATTACCTGGATGATTAGGTGTATTGATGACACGGAGGAACATCTGGCTCAATCTGTTCTCTCAGAGTTGACTCATGGCGTCAAGTCCCACTTGAAGCAATCTTCACTAAGTTTGTCAGATGACATGGGTAAGCTTGTCATACTCTGTACAAGTTGATTGTGTTGAAATTTATTCAAGTCCCTTCATCCTTCTGCTTGTTTATCCATTTTTGTGTGTGTTTCGCTTTATCTATGTCGTTGTAGAGCTAAAAAGAGTTTCTGGAATCCGAGATTGATGGTTATGTTGTAATCGAAAAGCATCCTAAATTAATAAAGGTTTACTGTTAATTAAGTGATTTAAATTGTCTTCAAACACAGTGTAGCAATTTAAATTCTAATCAATTGCCAACCCTACAACTTGTTTGTGAGTTGGTTTTAAGGTGTATTGCAGTCTCTTGCACTTATGGTAGCTGTTTGTTTCTCTCTTCACATTTTAGACATCTCAAATATAAAGACTTTCAGGGTTTACGTTTGTACCGAAACAACAGTTTCTCTTCTTGTATGAGTTTTAGTTCCTTACCCGCAGCTAGATCAATATGTTCTCTGCGGAAGCAAGACATTTTTTGACAGGCAATCTTTTTTTCTTCATTGTCATTTTTCTTAGGAATCTTGCCTGGTTATTTTCTATTCTTGACTTCAATTAAAAAAAATTTATGATAGTGGGAAAGAACCAGTGAACATTGAAGGCAATGATTTGTATGATCTACCTTACAAGTCTATAAAACCACTTGTGGAGAGTGGGCAAATTGATTTGGTATGAGAGTATAGGAAACATAGCAGTCCTATGTTGTGTGGACTCTCAAAGTATGATGTTGTACCCATATTTGATCCTCCAAAAATGCACTACTTTTGGAGGATCCGACACACCCTTGAACATATTTTGAAAAATTCAGACAACATTGGGAAACATTGCCCCTTTGTTTTATGTTGATAGTAAAACGACGATATGCCACAAATCAAAAATTATATCATGTAACAAATGCATGCAGCATAGGACTAGAACTCTTTTACAATCCTTTTAACTGCTCAAGATTGGTTTTCCTTATTGTGGTATGAGCAGTATTCTCTAGTTTGTTTTGAACTATTTTATTTTTAAATGATTATTTTAGTAGAAGAAATATATGTGGTAGCTAAAAAGATGCTTAATTTGTTAATTTTAACCCACGTGAGATCATATACAAAACTTTAGAGCTTTACTGGAAATTTTCTCAAAATACATTCTATAACTAGTTATCATTTACAAATGAATAAATGTAGTTTTATATTCTTAACTAATGATTCTCTGTAGAGCTTGTTTTCCCTACTTTCATTTGGAAGCTCATAAACCTTATTTTTATAGAACTTGTTTTCCTAGAGAAAATATTTGACCAACCGAACATAGGAGAATTGAAAAACATCAGAAAATGTTTTCTTTCATACCGAACAACCCCTAATGTAAATAAAGAAAGATACCTCTTTGATGGTGAACTTGTGTTAAGATCATACATTAGTATAAGATAAATCTAAGGGTCGTTTGATAGGCCGCATTAAAATAAATAGTCCATGTACTATGTATGGTATTATTTAGTACTATGTTTGGTAAGAATTTGAGCATATGTATAACTAATCCATGGATTAGTTATACCTCCTACATTGTATTCTAGGATGCATTCCTAATACATTCCATTTGGAGGTATTAGTAATACATAGGATATAATACCATGGGATAAGTCTATGTAAAGACAAAAATATCCCTCAATTAATCATTTTAATTATTTTATTTATTTTCTTGATTTATGTTTTATATTTGTACTAATAATTTTATTTAAATAATTAGCTTACAAATTATTTAGAGAGAGTTGTTTGTTACTAGATAAATCCAACACAAATTAATACAATATTTGAAATGTGAGTTGTTTAACATTAACTAATTGTTTATTCTAATTATTTGTGTTTTGAATAATTTATACAATTGCATACATATTAAAACTACAACTTGCAATTTTTATGTGTAAATGTAGATGATTTATTCAATTTTACTATTGTTTACCGTCTTTTCAATTTTAAAAGTTGATAGTTTATCTTTTATAAATTGAAAATTGACATTTGTACTGATCAATTTAGTAAGATATAATTATTCATCCTCAAATAATTTAAGTGAACAAAAAAAGGTAAACATGACGACAAAATTATTTTTCTCATAGCTAGTTAGAAGGCCATAAAAAATAATATTTGTCCGACAATTATTTACCATAACCCAATTACATAATAATTCAAGGGTATAATTGGAAAGAAAAAATTATTAAGTTTTAATCCAAACACTAGATGAGGTTGGAAATAATGAACCAAACACCCTGCACTATTAATCCCCGCATTACTAATCCCAACATTACTAATCCTTGCATTATTAATCTTTGTACCAAACGACCCCATGCTCATTTTGTTGGGGGGTTCTTGAATTTATTTAATTATTTTATGTCAGTCTTATTCTTGTTATACATTAAGAACCATAGTGATATTGATCAGCAAACTTAATGAGATAGTTAAAAAGAAGGAGAGTGTTTAGAGTTAGTTAGGACTACTTCAAGAAGTTAGTTAGAAGGTAGTTACCAAAAAGTTAGGTAAGTTAGTTAGTCAAGGAGAATATAAATACATAGGATTTAGTCATTGTATACCTCCTTCTTCAAGAATAAAATAACAAATACTTTCGTCTTTTCCAATTCTATTGTTTTTATAATTCATAGTGAATATCTTCATGGTATCAGAGCAGGTGATAAAACTTTAAACAATTCATCCGTGTATTACGTCTGAAGATCAGAATCTGGAGAATTTTGTTCGTCTATGTGTATTACGTCTGAAGATCAGAGTCTAAAGCATTATGTTCGTCTTGATAATTTAGTTTAGCTTCCGAAAATCAATTTAAAGAAGAAGAAAGATCACAAACATGACTCGAGGGGTAACTGGTGAACAGACAACTGGAGTGTTGGTGGAATTTCTAGAAATCCAAGCTCCATTCCAGCTATGTCGATGAGTCAAGGGGTTGATTATAGTCATTCTCTGTTCTTGAGTCTTGCTGATATCAGTGGGGTTAATCTGATTTCATTCCATCTTATTGGAATTGAGAACTATGCTTCGTAGAGTAAGTCGATTAGATTGGCATTACTTGGAAGAAACAAGATTGGTTTGGTAAATGGATCGTGTAAACAAGAAGATGTAAGTGCAGAATTAAGAGGTTAGTGGGAAAGGGTGAATGTCATTGTTCTCTCATGGCTTCTAAATTTTGTGTCAAAGAGTTTGCTGGAGGAGTTGCTTTTACATCATCAGCTCAAGCTATGTGGAATGACTTAAAAGAAAGGTTTGATCAATTAGATGGATCAAGAACCTTCAGTCTACACAAAGAAATTGCAACTTTGCAACAGGCTACAGATTTTGTGTCTGTATACTTTACAAAGCTCAAAACATTATGGGATGAATTTGAGACTTTGGTACCACCTCCTGGATGTAATTGTGAAAAGGCAAGAGGTTTTGTGGATCATCCAAATCGCCAGAAATTGTATTAGTTCTTGATGGGATTGCATGAGTCATTTGGACAAGCAAGAAGTCAAATCTTGTTGATGAATCCTATTCCTACAGTAAATCAAGCCTATATTATGGTAGTAAATGATGAATGTCAAAAAATGACCTCTAGTAGGTCAAGTATAGGCCTAAGTTCTATGGGTAGTACTGGAATGGATCATTTGGCAATGTACTCAAGAACTGGTGAAGGCTCTAGTTCTCAAGGGGTTAACAAGTTCAAGAGGAACTTTCCAGTGGTGTGTGATTTTTGCAGATGCAAGGGACACACTAAGGATCAGTTTTATAAGCTAATTGGGTATCCATCTGACTTCAAGTCAAAAAGGAAAGTGAATACTAGTACAGGAACTGGAGCTTACATGGTTGGAAATGATGTTAACATCACAAGAAAGGATGATTATGAGGATGTGTCTGGTAGAGTTTCTTTCAAATATGGAGGTAACACTAATGTGCCTATGAAAAATCATATGAGTAATATAGAGGAATGTTCAAACCAGTTACAAGGATGTAATTTCACCAAAGATCAGTATAGTCAAATTCTTCAAATACTAAAGCAGAATAAAAAAGGTGGACAAAAATCAGAAGATTCAAGCCATGTGCATGAAACTCAGGCTAATACTGCAGGTAAAGTCTTGTTAGTTTCTAAAAATAGTCAGGTCTGGATTGTAGATACTGGGGCATCTAATCATATGGTGTCAAACTTGGATATGCTTACTAGTGAGTCTGTTATCAAGGTTAAAGAGACAAAACCTGTATATTTACCTACTGGGGAAGTGTCATATTTGTCTCATACAGGATTATGTAACATATCTCCAAGAAGTGTGATTACAAATGTTTATCACATACCAGAGTTCAGGTACAACTTACTATCAGTGAGTAAGGTGACTAAGGAGTTAAATTGCTCAGTCACTTTCTTCTCTCATTTTTGTGTGTTTCAGGAGCTTTACACTAGCAAGGTGAGGGAAGTTGGTAAAGAGAAGGATGGTTTGTATCTACTGCTAAGGAATTTGTCAAAAGATCAATTAAAGCACCAGTCATTTGGTGTACATGAAAAGAAGCTAGAGATACAACAGTTATCAAAAAAGGAATTGGATGTATGGCACAAGAGGCTAGGACATGGATCTGCACAAATGTTGAGTAAAGTTTTTCCTGTTAATTCAGAAGTAGTGAATAAAGTGCTATATGAGTGTATTATATGTCCTTGTGCAAAACAAACCAGAAATATGTTTCCTGTTAGTAGTATTAAAAGTAGTCAATTTTTTTATTTGATTCATTTGGATGTATGGGATCCATACAAACAGGCAACTTAAACTCAAAAGGGTTATATTTTGTTAGATTTGACTTCCAACAGCTTCTTTGTGAGTAGAGATGTGATATTCAGAGAGTCAGTCTTTCCTTTCTTAACTGTTTTAGATAAAAGTGAAAAAAGGTCCTTTTGTAAATCATTTAGATAATGATATGTTGAATGTAGAATGGAAGTTAGGTTATGATAACACGAGTGACAAGAACATAGTTAATCATAGGTATGTACAAGAAACTCAATGTGATACAGAATTAGACAGAAACTTTACTGATAATATTGAACAAGATACAGTAGAGGAAATAGTTCAAGGACATGATTGTATGTCTAATGATCCTCGGACGGTGGTGACTAAAAGGTCTACTAGAGGAGTTCATCCACCAATTTGGGTGAAAGATTTTGTGTCCTTAAATATGGGAAAACAGGTGAAGTATCATATAGATGAGTGTGTTTCATACAGTCACTTATCTAAGTCTTACCAAGAGTTTGTTGCTGCAACTTCTGTGCTAACTGAACCTACTTCCTTTGTTGATGCTAGTAGAGATCCTAAAAGGATTGAAGCAATGCAAGCTGAAATACAAGCATTACAAGATAACAACACTTGGAAACTAGTTGAGTTGCCTAAAGGGAAGGTTGCTATTGGATGTAGATGGATCTATAAGATTAAGTACAATTCAACTGGAAAAGTAGAAAGGTATAAAGCAAGGCTGGTAGCTAAGGGATATAGTTAGCAAGAGGGCATAGATTATAAAGAAACTTTTTCTCCTGTAGTAAAAATGGTCACAGTAAGAACCATTCTAGCCTTAGTTGTGTCCAAGTGTTGGCATATACATCAAATGGATGTATATAATGCATTTCTAAATGGTGATTTAGAGGATGAGATATCTATGTCTATGCCACAAGGGTTTTCCAATCAGGGGGAGAATATGAATAAGGTATGCAGATTGGAAAAGTCATTATATGGGCTTAAACAAGCACCAAGACAATGGAACCATAAGTTTGCAGAAAGTCTACAGAAGCTGCATTTCAAGCGAAGTCAGTATGATCACTTTTTGTTTACAAGGAGGACAACTGAAGGAACTATGATAATCTTGGTTTATGTGGATGATATTTTAATAATAGGAAGTAGTTTAAAGCTGGTGGAGGAAACAAAAAGGTCCTTACAACAAAGTTTTAAAATGAAAGATCTAGGAGAGTTGAAATACTTTCTTGGGATAGAGTTTGTAAGGTCAAACAGTGGAGTTGTCATACATCAAAGGAAGTATGCACTTCAACTTATTTCTGAAGTTGGTTTATCAGGAGCAAAGACTACAAGAACACCTATGGATGTAAATGTAAAGTTGACATCAAAGCAATATGATGATCAAACTGGACAGAATCAAGATGAGCCTCTAACAGATCAAAGTGCTTATCAAAAACTGATTGGGAAGTTGCTATATTTAAATATGACCAGATCAGACATTTCTTTTAGTGTTCAAACTTTAAGTCAGTTCCTACATCAACCAAAGAAGTCTCGTAAGGATGCAGCACTTAGAGTTGTCAAATACATTAAAAGACAGCCAGGTCAAGGTATACTACTATCTAGCAAGTGTAGTAATGAATTACAACTTATTGTGATGCAGACTAGGCAGCATGCCCTCTTACAAGGAAGTCTGTGACTGGCTATGTGATTAAACTTGGAGAGTTTGTGGTGTCTTGGAAAGCTAAGAAGCAAACCATTGCTTCAAGAAGCTCAGCTGAAGCTGAGTATAGGAGCTTAGCTTCTACTGTGGCAGAGTTAGTTTGGTTGGTTGGAATGCTGAAAGAAGTAAAGGTTGAGGTTCAGTTACCAGTTCAAGTATATAGTGACAACAAGTCTGCTATTCTATTGGCCTTTAATCTAGTCTATCATGAACGTACTAAACACATTGAGATTGATAGTCATTTCATCAAGGAAAAACTTCAACAAGGGCTGGTTAAGATTACTTATGTTTCAACACATAATCAGCCGGCTGATTTGCTAACCAAGGGTCTCAACAGGCCACAACATGACTATCTACTGTCCAAGCTAGGGGTATTAAATATTTTTACACCACCTAGCTTGAGGGGGAGTAATGAGATAGTTAAAAAGAAGGAGAGTGTTTAGAGTTAGTTAGGACTACTTCAAGAAGTTAGTTACCAAAAAGTTAGGTAAGTTAGTCAAGGAGAATATAAATACATAGGATTTAGTCATTGTATACCTACTTCTTCAAGAATAAAATAACAAATACTTTCGTCTTTTCCAATTCTATTGTTTTTATAATTCATAGTGAATATCTTCAAAACTCCACACTTAAAAAGAACAAAAAGACCAGTTCATAACAACTTTCCATTTCATACTAAGAAACAGAAGAGGACACATATATGCAGTGCTTGTCAATTGTCAAACATATGGTGATGATCATCTTGTCTCTTACTAATTCAATCGAACATATGAATATGAATACAGCCAATTAGCTAATTAACCATGTACAGATTAATCTTAAATCATAATAATAGGTCATATATATATATGAATACCAAAATACTATATTAAATGAAATAAAAACAAAATATTAAATTAAATGAAATAAAAACAGATACTAAATATCAAACATGAGTTCATGATGTGCTAATCTTCGTCCACAGCAAGTTAACCTCAAAGAAATACCAGCCTTTTTTCTCCAACTGTATCACCAGGCTTGATCCTCATACAACATGTACGCTTATGAATGAAAGGTACTTTGTATACATTCATCCTTAATACTGGTAATTAATTTCGATTTTGATATTGAAAGAAATTCAATCACATCTTTGTAAGTGTCATCATGAATAACAATTTACATTGTTCGACTGATCAGTAACCATGCATCTTTAACAATAAATAACGACGTCAAAAGCATTCTCACTGATATTACCGGTGCATATCGAAGAATTAACAAAGAATCACTATGTTTCTTCACCATCCTGGCTCAAAATTCTCTGTTTCTTAAAAGCAATTCCCCTTTCCTCCTGAATGTATGCTTTAATCGTACCAATTGTATCATTCGAATTAACCATTAGGATAATATGATCTTCATACTTTGGAAAAAAGAATTTCACTAATAAACGTCATTGAATGCAAGTCTCATCTTGAATAATAATTTGCTTTGTTCGATTCGATGCCCATAGATTTATCAAAAACCAAACACTAAATAAACATGTGTATCCAAAAAAAAAAAAAAATAGACGTTTTAATCTGTTAGTAAAAAAAGGGGCAATTTACAGAAATTACATATTTTTAAGGTAAAATTACAGTTTATCCCTTAAAAGTTTATAATTACAGAAATCCCTCAAACGGATACAATAATATAAGCGCTGATACATTAATCTGATGCGCGAGATACATTAATCGTTAAGTAAGATACATTACATTTTATACATGATACACTAATCTGATGTACATTTTATACATGATACACTAATCTGATGCGCGGGATACACTAATCTGATGCGCGAGATACACTAATCTGATTCGCGAAAATGAGGGATTTTGGATATTTGTAAAACTTATAGGGGATAATGGTAATAAGTAAACTAAAAGGTGGGATTTGCATCCATGATGAAAATTGATGAATTGTGTTTGGCCTTTCTCTAAGAAAAATAAAAGCCCAAATCCCTATTTATAGGAATTATATTGAGTCGGTACAATCCCATGAAATTTAAATTAATAATTCGGTATTTAAAAGTAATTTGACTTTTCCTGTCCTTTTTCAATGACTACCACAATTACCATATCAGTTTTGTAAAGGTTTTAAATAAGGAAAAACAAATAAGTATTAAAAGAAAAAACAAGTTTTATTTATTTGAATTAATAGAGTTTAAATAGGTATTATATTTCCTGTCCTTTTTCAATGACTACCACAATTACCATAAAAAAAAATCCCTGAACTTGGCACGAAAACTTACTTTAGTACTTAAACTACATGGGTGTTTATATACCCCTTAACATCTTTTAACATTTTTTTAAAATTAAATTTGTCTCTCCAACGGTAATATCCGACCCATTACGCATTTGAAGAACAATCTTCACTTTTGAAGAACCCTAAATACCTCTTCTCCCTCACCAACCCAATCACCAAAAAAATGGTGACCTAATTCATTATTTTTCTCAAATCTTAGCTCTTCAAACCTAAAAGTTGAATGTTTAAAGGAATTGTTCTTCAAAATGTA
>JAJONQ010042209.1:0-23170 GCA_036250385.1 Solanum microdontum | reverse complement strand
AACCCTCTCTAGTACATATGTGATTGAATACTCTATGGAAACCAAGGCTAAGCACCGAGTGGATGTGGTTAGGATGGTGGCCTAGTTGAGCATGAGATTAGGCACAATGAACATCCTTGGACATCTCTTAAACCATGTACCAACATGGATTTCTTTTAGTTCTACCCTTGGCATGTAGAACAACCTCCACGGAGTAGGATAGACTCTGGATTCCATACCTTGCTAGTGTGGTCTATGTCGGTTAGGGCCTATTTCCATCATATGGGATGTGCACTCTAGTATTGGATAGGTTCTACAACTTGTAGGTAGTAGTATGGGATGCTATCTACACATGGCACGAGTAGGCTTAAAAGATGCTAAAGTGAGTTCCCTAAGCCTTAGGGCTATTATGTGATTGTCCCCTATATGCTTATGTGTCTCTTAAATGGTTTTATAAAGAATATTGACTTAGTATGTTATAATGTAATGATAAAACCCTTGTCTAGGGTAACTTTTAGGAACACTTAGGTGAATATGAAGAGGTTGTATGGGCGGTCACTTCATTATTCACTTAAGTGTGGCTTAGGCTGACTTGAGATAGAAGCTTAAATGGTAATAAAGGAACTACTTTGCTATCTTGTTTAAGTATTGTACACTTGTGTTAATTGAGTTGTAAATGATGTGAATATGGTCTTATTTGTGAATGGTGACTTGAAATGTGGGTTTATGCTTGTGGTTGTAAAAGTTTGTTAAAGAAGGTCTTAAAAGCATACATTCCTTGTAAATGTTCGTTGTGCATGTTTTCTTACATGGTCATCATACTTAGTACTTATTGTACTAAATCCATATTTCTCTATTGTAATAAGTGTAGGTTCCGGCAAGTTAGTGGGTTCTATAGTAAGCTTGCGATTTGAAGTTCTTCCAAGATCTTATGGTATGTCCTCATATGACGAGGACAAGACTTTTTTATTCTAGTTTTATGATAAGGTTCTTATATTAGACTTAATAGACTTCTTTTGATTGTAAAGGGTCGTGTCCCTAGTATGTTTTTAGGTTTATGTCTAATATGGCTAAGAGACTTAGTATTCCGTTTGTGTACTTTTGAAATATGTTTTTAAAAGTGACCTTTGAGTCTTATGGATTTTGTTTTAAAGAGTTTATAATTCCGCACTATTTTACATATCTAATGTGATGAATGCTAAGGGATTGTATAAGACCTCCGAGAGGTCGAATACGTATGTTACGACTTGGGGGTGCTCTCGGGTCGTGACAATTTGCAACAGAACAACCACAGTCAAACACAAATAAAAGAGGTGGCACAAAGAGGAGGGGGTTCACTGACCAATTGCCACCCCCCCCCCCCACCAAAAGCATTCAACATTGTCCTCAATGTGGGTAGAGAGCGGGCATTACCGCAAATAAAACAAAATAAGAATAATAAAGAAAGACTAACAAGAAATGATAATATGCTAGTGTGTACACAAGTAGAACAGCGTAATGAGGAATCTTCACTAAGCACCCAGTTGGCGAGAGTGTGAACCAGTCGCCGAATGTTTTGGCGATGTGCCCATTGTTCTTCAGATCGCCCTTAGTTCCAGTGGGCTACACTCTCAGAGAAGGGTAGATAGGTGAGCATGTAGGAGGTCGCTAAACAGTTTGGCGACTCGTAGAATGGACTTAGAATATCACCAGACAATCCTTGAGGAACGTTATCAACTTCGAAGGAAAAAGGGAGAGGATCGTCGGGTCGCCTAAGCACATCGGCGACTTGACAAATGGTGAAGGTATTCAGCCGAATGTGCCAGAGTCTCAGCCCTATTTTTAGGTCCATAAGGCGGACCAGATTGTGCTCGCCGAACGGGTTTGGCGACTCGCCAATAGCACTTTTGTCTCGCTCATGATCCAGCTTCTGCGAAATCAACAAACATTACTTAAAAATACTAACAGGTTCCCTCTCAAAAAATGCCTTATTTAACGTCGCGGCACGACGTGGAAATGCTCTCAGGAATCTTCCAGGTACACCACCTCAATCAAACAAATCTCCTGGTATTCTCCAAAGTATAACTCCTAGCGTTTCCCATTCACCTTAAATACAGGTCCTTCTAAACCCTCAACTTCTATGGCACCATTTGTGAATACTCGTGTTACTTTAAAAGGTCCTGACCATTTAGACTTGAGCTTTCCGAGAAAGAGTCTAAGTTGGGAGTTGTATTGTAACACTCAATCTCCCACCTTGAACTCTCTGTTAAGTATTTTAGCATCATGCAACTTCATCATCTTTTCCTTGTAGAGAGCTGAACTTTCATAAGCTTTAAACCTAAATTTGTCCAACTCGTTTAAGTGCTCTACTCTCTCTTTTGAGGTTTTTGTCCAGTCCAAATTCAGAGCTTTCAATGCACACATTGCTTTATGTTCTAATTCGACCGGTAGATGGCAAGAGTTTCCAAAACTAACTGATACAGAGACATACCGATTGGAGTTTTGTATGAAGTGTGATACGCCCATAGTGCGTCATCAAGCTTTTGAGACCTATTAGTCCTATTAGCATTCACGGTCTTAGAAAAGATGCTCTTGATCTCCTAGTTTGACACTTCAATTTGACCGCCTGTTTGGGGATGATATGGAGTTGCTACTTTGTGTTTCACCCCATACTTACTCAACGCAACTGAGAACCATTTATTGCAAAAGAGGGATCCACCATCACTAATGATAGCTCGAGGAGTACCAAATCTAGCAAAGATGTAGCGTTTGAGAAATTGAACCACACTTTTCCCTTAATTGTTTGGAAGTGTAACAGTTTCCACCAATTTAGAAACATAATCTACTGCCACCAAGATATACTTATTACAAAAGGAACTCACAAATGGGCTCATGAAGTCGATTCCCCAAACATCAAATAGCTCAACTTCTAAAATGGGAGTAAGGGGTAACTCGTGCCTTTTCGACAATCCACCCTGCTTCTGACATTGAGCGCATTTCTTCACAAATTCATGCTCATCATTATAGAGGGATGGCCAATAATATCCACTTTGGAGATCTTTAGAGGTTGTACGCACACCGCTATAATGGGCCCCAACCGGTGAAGCATGACAAGCATGGAGAATTTCTACTGCTTCTTCTTCCGTAATACACCATTTAATGATATGGTCTGCACACTTTCAAAACAAGTATGGTTCATACCAAAAGTACTTGTTAACGTCGAACATGAGCCTGTTTTGTTGGTAGAAGTTCAGCTCGTCCAACTTTAATCTGCACACTATGTAATAGGTGAAATCTGCATACCAGGGAGTTTGTTTGAGAGTTATCGCAAACACTTGTTCATCGGGGAAGGAATAGTCTATGTCAACCTCAGGCTCGTCATTCTCCTTGCCCTCTAACCTTGATAAGTGGTCAGCCACCTGATTTTCACAAACTCTTCTATCTTTGACCTCAAAGTCAACTTCTTGCAATAGTAGCACCCACCTTATCAACCTCGGTTTTGCATCTTTCGTTTCCATTAGGTAATGGAGTGTAGCATGATCAGTGTGAACAATTACTTCAGTGCCTAACAACTTTGCACGAAATTTCTGAAATGCATAGACAACCGCAAGAAACTCTTATTTAGTAATGGTATAGTTACGCTGAGAACTGTTTAGAGTCTTGCTCGCGTAGTAAATTGGGTGAAAAAGTTTGTTGCATTTTTACCCCAGCACAACACCCAATGTCGTTCCACTTGCATCACATATTACTTCAAAATATTTTGACCAATCAGGACTAATAATGACCGGGGTGGATATTAATTTCTCTTTCAAGAAACGGAAAGCCACTATACAAGCATTATCAAATTGGAATTTCACCTCTTTCTCTAAGAGTTTGCATAAAGGATGTGCAATCTTTTGAGAAGTCTTTGATGAACCTCTAGTAGAAACCGGCATGGCCTGAGAAACTATGAACCCCCTTTACCGAAATTGGTGGTGGTAATTTCTCAATCACTTCAATTTTTTCTTTATCAACCTCCAGCCCCTTTTGCAACACCTTGTGACCAAGTACTATCCCTTCTTTAACCATGAAATGACTTTTTTTCCAATTGAGGACCAAGTTTGTCTCCACACTTCTTTGGAGAACTTGTCCTAAGTGTTCTAAACACGTCTCAAAAGTATCACCCACAAACGAGAAGTCATCCATAAATACCTCCAATGAATCCTCCACCATGTCGGCAAAAATATATAGAATGCAACATTGGAAGGTTGTCGGGGCATTAAATAATCCGAATGGCATCCTTTTAAAGGCAAAAGTCCCATAGGGACATGTGAAGGTGGTTTTCTCTTGATCTTCCAGCGCAATGGAGATTTGGTTGTAACCGGAATACCCATCCAAAAAGCAATACCAACCTCTTTCTAAGAGTCGATCAAGCATCTGATCCATGAAGGGCATGGGGAAATGATCTTTTTCAGTCCATGAGTTTAACTTTCGGTAATCCATGCATACCCTCCATCCGGTCACTGGCCTCATAGATATAAGCCCCATTTTCATTCGGGACCACCTTGATACCTCTCTTTGTTGGTACACATTGCACCGAGCTTACCCAATTGTTATCCGTAATAGGGTAGATCACACCTGCGTCTAACCACTCTGTTATCTCTTTTTTCATTACTTTTTGCATTGGTGGGTTCAAAATCTGTTGATGTTCAACACTTGGTTTACACTCACTATCAAGCTGAATTTTGTGAGTACAGATACCGGGAGGAATGCCCACTATATAAGCTATGGTCCAACCTATAGCTTTGATATGCCTTCGTGACACCTCAAGAATCAATTTCACCTGCCATTCAAGCAAGTCAGCCGCAATGATCACCGGTAGAGTGTTATTTTCCCCAAGAAAGAATACTGGAGATGAGGGGAAGTGCTTTTAATTCCACGTTTGGTGGTTCTTCTGTTGATAGCTTTGCGGGAGGACTCTCTCTATTTTTCAAATCAATGTTCAATTTCAATGGGATCTTTGAATACCCTCCCAAGCCTGAAAGAACAACTACTACCTCTTCATACCCTTTAATTTCTAATTCATCATAGTTAGCAAGCACGACTTCAAGAGGTTTGCTCATGCACATCAAATGCTCACGCTAGCCACTGCCTCATCAATAACATCAACGATGGACACCACATGGATATCACTTGTGTGTTTCATTGACTTACAAACATTGAAGGCTACTTCATCTTCGTTCACCCGAAACTTCAATTCTCTGCTTTCAACATCCACCAATGCTCTTCCGGTTGGTAAGAATAGTCTTCCCAAAATAATCAGAATTTCAGCATCTATTTCACAAACGAGAATGACGAAATCAGCCGAGAAAATGAACCGATCAACCTTCACCAATATGTCGTAAAGTATCCCCACAAGATGTTTGATTGAATGGTCAGCCATTAAGAGTTTCATTGTGATTGATTTTGGTTCACCCAAACCAAGTTGTTTGTATATTGCATAGGGCATCAAGTTGATGCTTGCCCCCAAATAGCATAAAGCTTTAGCGAATTGGAGCATGCCAATGGTGCAAGGAATGGTAAATGCACCGGGATCTTCTCTCTTTTTGATCAGCTCCTTAGTCATAATTGCACTGCAACTATGGGAAACTTCAATTGTCTCAAAATCCAAGCTCATTTTCTTTGTGACTAACTCTTTCATGAACTTGGCGTATCCCGGCATTTCCAACAATACCTCCACAAGGGGAAGATTAGTTGATAATGTCTTAAACACCGACAAGAACTTCTTGAACTACTCATCTTCATTTTTATTCTTTAAGTGTTGGGGGAATGGGGGAGGTATTTTGGGTAAAGGTTGCATTACTTTTGGAATTGGAACGTGTCGTTCCACTTCCTTTTGTGGTTCTTTGGCAATGCTTTGGTGGATAAGTAACTCCTGTTCCTCCATGCCTTTATCTTCTTCATGCTTTTGAGCATTTTCATTTCCCATCACACCTATTGCCACCTTTCCACTACAAGTAGCCACAACCAGCCCTCTATCGACATCTTCCATCATCATCTTTTGTTTCAATTGAGCTGATAATAAACTTAATTGTACTTCAAGTATCTTGATGGCATCGGCATGAGAGTTCACTTTACTATTCAATGATGAAAAGTCATCTTTCATCCCTTTCAACAAGTCATCTGAACCTTCAACTTTATCAAGTATGTGTGACAACAAGTAATTCACCCGAGGACTACTTGCACTCCCTTTTGATTTTGGGCTCTCACTCGAGTGAGTCTGGTTCTCATCATGATCATGTTCCCTTCTCCAATAATCATTTTTCAGCCTAATCTTGATAGTATCTCCTTTGTTCTTCTCCGTTGTGATAGTTCCAACCTTGATTTCTGCCTCACCGTATATAGCGTTAGTGGAAACCCTCCTCATATCTCTTGGAGCTCCAACCTTGATTCTCCCCCGGCCTTGAGTAACTGAAAGAATAACCCTCCTCAACTCTAAACACTCCACATGGCCCCTGCATGTTCTCTTGTAGAAATTCTATTAAGGTCAACATCTTCTTGATGTTTTCATCCCCCCCTCTCTCTCTTTATCAAGTTGTTCTTGCGTTAATCTAAAACAAAATGGATAGACTTGATCCTCTTGGGTGTACCACGCTTGGTTTATTCTAGTCATGTCATCAAGAAGAAACGAAGCTACCTCAAATGATTATAACATTCTTCCTCCTCATACCAATTGATCAGCCACTCCTTTATTAACCGAATCAAGACTCCGGTAAAAATATTGAAGTAACAGATCATTTGGTAGCCCATTAGTTGGGCATTTAAGTAGGAATTTCTTAAACCTCACCCACGTTTCATGGATGGGTTCCCCTATAGTCGCTTCCATATAGTCCCCTCATTTGGATTAGGTGAAGAGTTGTGCTAGTGACTTCAAACATCGCATTCTCATCAGCTTGTGGGATACAAATTGCACCCATTCCACCTGATTGAGCTAGGTTGTAAACACTATTGATATAGTCTATACCATCCCGATGACCTGCTTGGCTATCATTCATCTCTTCCTCACTCATGCTCACTTCTACATAGTCCAGCCAACACTTACACAAATCAGCCAAAGCTAATTCAACTACAACCAACAAATTTAAGAGTGTCAAATCTTCAATCAAAGAATTATAAGTAATGCTACTCCCCGGCAGCAACGCCATTTTGATTAACGTATCAAGACACTTCATCCAATACTAACTGCCAACGATCGGTAGTTAGTAATACAATCCAACAAAGTGAGTTGGGGTCAAATCCCACGGGGAGTAGTTTTTCCTTCAAATTCGAAGATGAAGATATGACAACAACCTCTTCAATTGAGCACATATTACACCTTTTTAGTTTTAGTTTCAAATATCTGGATCCTATTATCACTCAAATTTCACACTTCAACAAGAAACGATCAAATAGTAAAATAAAACTTCGGGTAATGACCAACCAATTGCCGAATTTTAACTTAGTGGGTGAATGTGATGCTCATAATAGGATAATTTGTTGTGAGTAGGTCAGACCATATGTAAAGTAACTTTCTATCTAGCAATTACCTTTTCTATGTCAAATTCTCTCAAACTTCGACACTAACCGGAAGATGCCCATCCCTTGATCCTCATCAAATCCACTTTCTCGAGCTGGATACAAAGAATAGATCCCATGTTTCACTCTCTCGAGCTGAAATCACGGTGACCCACTACTAAGGATGCTAAGATTTCTACTTTGGCTATGCACTTCTCTTTCGAGCAAGTGCACAACATTGAGCTTGTTACACTAACCATGCAACTCGACTTCAAAATGCAACAGCAACTCAGACCCACTTCAAATTAACGCCATTATTTGCAATTCAATGACACCCACTTAGTAAAACTCAACAATTGACTTCATAGTAAAAACCCCAAGAAGAGGGTTTTAGCCACTCATAGCAAAAATAAGAAAATCAACATCTACCATGTTTTCTACAGCTGGGTAATTTGATATTCAAAAGTTATAAATTACCAAAATCTTCTCTATTACAAAATATCAACCAAGAATCTTGCTAAAAACCCTTGAAAACCACAATGGTAATGTTTTTGCTCTTAATTTTCTATCCCTCCCATTTCTGAATGCCTTTCTCTCTCTAGCCAAAACTAATTTAAACAAGTCTAATATGTCACTATTTAAGACCATTGTCGGGCGTCACCGACAGATCGACGACTCACCAATTGTTCGTTATCTCGCCTTTATTTTTTACTTCTTCTTGGTCTGGCTGCTGTAACTTTAGGCGATCCAGATCAGGATCGCTGAATAACTCTGTGATTCACCATTTTTTCTTCTATCTCGCCCATCAGCACTTGTCAGAATCTTCTTCAGCACTTTTGGCGACCTGGTTGTCCTTCGCCGAATAGAACGGTGACACGCCGAATGGAACTGCTACACGCCGAAATCAACCCATTTTAGCTCCAGCATTCTGTAACTTTCGGCAGTATCTTGGCAATTTGGCGATTCGCCGAATGTCATCAACGATTATCAGGTCTTCATTTCTTCATTCTTTTAGCTTGCTTTGTTCCTTTCTGCATATTTGTGTCCATACATCGTTCATAAATCCAAATACCTAAAAATCAGGGATTTTATATCATTCATTAGCACAAAACATGCATTTGAGGACACTAAATCTATTAAAATAAAGCCCTAAATAAGTCCAAAGTGTGGACTCATCAGAACCCCTTTTGAGCCTTACCCTTTTCTTGGAGGAAACTTGATGAAATTATAACCCCTCTTTATCCATTCACCCATATCCTCATGAAGTGTGTTTGTTTGAATAGCCAACTTAGGCCAAAAACTTGAGTTGGGGGTGTATTTAAAAGAGAAGGTAAATCAAGAAGTATGATGAAATCCCCCTTTATCCATGGTCTTGAAAAATATGGAACCCCTCCATACAAAAAAAAAAAGAAAGAAAAGAAGAAAGAAAAATAAAAAGAATGAAAAAGTTATGAAATAAAATTGTGAAAGTTGCAAATGAAATGGGGTGTTCGGTATTCTATGAGAAGTGAATAATGGGGGAATTTTGAGCATAAGTGATAATGTTGAAGAGAAGGAAAGAAAGAGATGTTCATACCACATTTCATGAGGATAGCAGCCACTGAGCATAAATGACCATACCTTTACACTCAGCCCCGTTACAAGCCTTGAAAAGACCTTTTTGATCTTGAGTAAGCTGAAACGAATGTTGGCTGGAAAATAAGGGCAAACCTATGGGTGAAGTCATGCATCTATTCATCTTTGTGAGTGTAAGACTTGTGTATGATTCTGGAGTTATAAATTGTTGAAGAATTGTGTGTGAATATGGAATCATCTTTGTTGTGAGGGTATTTGAGTACCTTTGTTAAGCTTGAACTCGCATTTGAAGCAAGTATTGTAAACTTGAGAATTTTTTATAATAGTGAGTCACAACTTGAACCTTTGAGTCCACAATTGATTCTTGCATGAGTAAGTTGAGTCTTGTTGTGTGCATTCATGATCAAGTTCCTTTGTATCATTGTATGAGGAATCCTTGTTGAACTGCTGAACTTGAGGTTTACTTAAGGACAAGTAAAAGTTTAAGTTGAGGGTGTTCATGAGTCCGAGATTTGGACTCATTTAGGGCTTTGTTTGTATAAAAATTAGTGTCCCCAAATGCATAGTTTGCACCAATAACTGATGTGAAATCCTTGATTTTCAGGTACATGGGCAGAAGAACAAAGTTAGGACATTAGTAGGCAAGAAGAACAACATAAGCTGAAAAAAAGAGAGGAGAAACAAACCTGACGATCGCCGAGAGAACTCGGTGAACCGCCGAACAACCTTTGGATCGCCTTAATTTATAGACCACTGAGCACAAAATAGGAGAAAGTTTGGCGAATTGCATCTCTTATCGGCGAATCGTCAACTGCATTGGCAAAAGACTACCAGATCGGCAAATAGTACTGATGAAGACCAATGTGGATGTAGATTGGCGAGCTAAGATACTAAAGGGAGCATCACGGAATGGAACATCGATCCCGATCTGAATCACTTAAATTTACAGTAGTTGGACAAGGGAAATATGAAGAAAGAAGGTGAAAGGTTAGGACGATCGGCAAGTCACCGAACGGGTCGGTGAAGCCCGACTGTCCTCGGTGAATGTCCTAAAAAGCCACACCTCAGATTAGTATAAATTAATTTGTGGAAGAGAGAGAAAGCATTCAAAAAACGTGAGGAACAGAAGATAGAGAACAAAAGCACTGCCATTGTTGATTTCAAGTGATTTTATCAAGGTTTTTCATTTGGCTATTGTAATACAGAAGATATTAGTCAATTTTAAATTTCAAATTTCATTTACCCAGCTATGGAAAATGTGGTAGGTATTGAATTTCATCTTTTTACTATGATTGGCTAAAACCCTAACCTTGGGGGTTTTACAATGTGAACAATTGTTACATTTGACTAAATGGGTGTTATCAACTAGTGAATTTTGCTGTTAATTTGAAGTGGGTCTGAATTATTAATGTGGTTTAACTTCATTATTGCATGTTTAGTGTAATATAGTTCAGAGTTTATTGCTTGCTCGAGAGAGAAGTACAGAGCCAATGTAGTAATTCAGCATCCTTAGTAATGGGTCATGCCGATTTCAACTTGAGAAAGTGAAACTCAGGATTCAGCCTTTGTATCTAGCTTGAAAGAGTAGATTTGATGAGAAAGTGGGTTGGTCGTCTTATGGATAGTGTTGAGGTTCGAGAGAACTCAGCGTAAATAAGGTAATTGTTTGAGAGAAAATTGCTTTACTTATAGTCCATTCTACCCATGACGAATTAACATTGTTGGTAATGATGTACACCCATTAAGTTGAATTCGACAGTTGGTTAGTCAATCCCCCAAGTGTTATCTTGTTATTTGATTGTTCCTTGTTGGTTGTTGAAGTGGGTTGGTAACAACATCCTAGAATTTGACTTCTAGACTCTTAAGTGTTGCATTTGTTCAGCTGCAAAAGTCACAGTCATACTTTCATATTTGAATTCAAAATAAAGCTACTCTCTGTGGGATCGACCCCAACTCATTTAGTTAGGCTATATAACGACTAACGATCATTGACACTTAGAATTGGATGAAGTGTCCTTGAAACATTAATCACTCATCTTGTGACCACTCTTACCACAACCAAAGCAACCATCTGTGCCAGCAAGGCACTTACCATCGTGATTCCTTCCACACTTAGTACAATTAGACCTAGGCAATTAAGATCCACTACCATTACCTCCTTGAGGCTTAGGGTTATACACCCTATATTTTTGAACTTAGGAGGAGCATTGGAGGAACCTTGACCCGAAAACCTTTGTTGGAATATAGGACGACCTTGTCCATCGGACCTTGCATTAGTGAAATTACCATCACCGGTCTTAGCCCTTTTTACCTCCCTAGACTTTTCCTTAAGTTTATCCTCCTCAATTTGTTGTGCATGCACCATGAGACGAGAGATGTCCATGTCATTAATGAGCATAGCTATTCGACACTCTTTAACCACCATTTCAGACACACCTGAAAAGAACTTACTCATCTTAGCCCTTGAATCGACAACCATTGATGGATCATACTTAGAAAATTGTGTGAACTTTTTATAGAATATTCCCTCACACTTATACTTCCTTGTCGAAGGTTACTGAACTCAAGCACCTTGGCTTCCCTCATCTCAAGGGGAAAAAAACTATCAAGAAAAAGCGGCCTTAAACTTCTCCCAATCAAGAGGACCTGCATTTTTCGGTCTCCCTTCCTTCAATTGGTTATACCATGTTTGAGCCACATCATTTAGTTGATAAGCAGTCAATTTTTCTTTCCTCCAGGGTAACTCCCATGATCATCAAAACCTTATTGACCTTATCAATAAACTCTTGAGGATCTTCCTCAACTTTGGAACCATGGAACTCTAGAGGATTCATCCTTGTGAAGTTCCTCATTCTTGAGCCGTCATACTCACATTTGCGTTCATGGGAGCCTGTCACGACCCATGGGTACCCCCTAGATGTAACATGGCGTATAGAACCCCGAAGGACTCCATACAAGCCATTTAGCTCTCATAACATTAGAATTAGAACATATAGAGTAAAACAATAGTCCAACTCCAAAACATTTTTTTTTATAAAACGAAAGCGGAAGTCTAACTCATGTCTCATTAGAGCAATCTAATACAATAAAATGAAATTGGTCCTAGCCTATACATCATGTCTAAAAATTAAATATAAGTAAGAAACTAAAACAATAAAATCCATCCTCGAATCATGAGGACTCACCAAGTTTGGGAATAGTAAAATCCAAGCTCTTGCCATGATAGTGGAACCCTGTCTATCGGACCCTACATTTGGGAAAAATGTAGGCAAGAGATTAGTACAAAACAATGTAATAAGTATGATAGTTATGCATAAAAACATTTAAAACATGCTAAAAGGGACATTTCATTTCATGACATGCAATTGACCAAGTTAAAGCATAATATAAGAAAGTTGGAAAACATAAGTCATAAACAAGGCCAATGCAACCTAACGTCATTCTTTATAACCTTTGAACAAATATGAGATACTCCTTGAGTAACCTTAGTTCACTTTTAGTCTTGTTGTGGGAAAATTAGCCTTAACGGACACAGAGACCATATGAGCTATAACATGATCCTCTGGTGTCTCCCACAGCAAAAAGGGTTGTTCTACTTGCCTAACGTAGAACCATGAACTTCTAGCTTAAGTGGATCAACTAGCTAATCATCCGATGGGGGCACATATTTTATGGGATAAGAAGATTGTTACTAGAAACACGACCTCTACTAACGGGGGAGCTTCCATCTCAAGAGATGCTTCTAAAAACCCAGGCTCTATTAACAGCAGAGCTTCCATCTCACATCAATATCCACTCAGTTCTAAGCATAATTCCCACAAAATAGTCATTTCTTACTTAATTTCGTTATCAATGGAAAGGTGTGCTTGGACAACCAATCCAAGCTAGTTTCATTAGGATAGGTCATACTATTTGATTAAATTAGGTGAGAATAGCCTTTCAACCTAAGAATCCCTATTATGTGAGAAAACCTTTCACATCATGCTAGTATGTGTTTATGAGAATAGCCTTTCACAACACAACATCAATCATCATCATTTGGCACTTTACTCTCAAAGCACCCTTAAACATTTTCATAAATTTCTTAAGATCATGCATAAACTCATACTTTTCCCTTTCAAGGTTCAAAACTTACTTTCAATCACCAAGTATACAATTCAAGGATTATAAAGGGATTATATCAGAAATCCATGTGTTTCTATTACTTCATGCATTAATTCATAAAACTCCTCTTTCATAATCAACAACCCACATCATATGATCACAATCTGGAAAACATGGGGGTTTCATGGGTTCATAGGGGAAAACATCATAAAAGCATTGGAAATCATCAATTCATGCATATTAAAACATAATTCAATTTTAAGATCAATAATCCAAAATAACTCATGGTAATTGAAGAAAATCCTAGATAACGGGGGAATTCTATCTTTTGAAATAGAGGAATTTGGGGACTCCATGAATGAAAGAGATTCATAGATGAAAACTACCATACCTCAAGTCCAATTGTTAGCCTTCGATGGAGGAATTGGAACCTTAGCTTAAAACCCTAGGTTGAATCTTCTTCTTCTTCTTTAAGTTCTAGGGAGAGGATATTTTGAGAGAAGGTTTCGGTTTTCTTTTGGGAATTTGGAAGAATGAATTAAATAGGGTGAATTTGGGGGTAAAATGGCTTATATAGGGGTTCTAAATATCCCTGGGCATGGTCATCCACGGACCACTCCTACGGTCTGTGGTCCCATCCACGGACCGTGGGTGGCCCTCGTGGCTGGCACCTGCAATTTCCCATAATTAGTTTTATTTCCCCTTTTCGGATATGAGGAGTTACAATATCTACCCCTTGGGATCATTCATCCTCGAATGAGATTCTAGACATATCTAAAACGAAAACACTCAAGACTAGTAGCCCATCATGCATGCAATTCATCAAATGCACATAATCAAGGAGGAAACATCAACTCCAAATGAAACATACGCAATGCATCATATGGAAGTAGGTGATGTGTCCAAGATTTGGACTCATTTGGGGTTTTGTTTTAATAGTTTAGTATCCTTAAATGACTAATTTATGTTATAAACTGACGTTAAAGCCTTGATTTTCAGGTATGTGGATTAAGGAGCAAAGCAAGGACACTAACAGGAAAAAAGGAACAAAGAAACTTGAAAAAGTGGAGAAAGGCAAGCCTTGTGATCGCCAAGACCACTTGGTGACTCGCCAAGTTGCTCTTCAATCCGCCTAAAGTTCCAGTGTGCCAGCACTGAGGGAAGAAACCAAGTCGGCGATAGGAATGGGCATTCGGCGAATCACCGATCAGTTCCACAATGACAAGATGGATCACCCAAAATTACAAGACTTGAGGATGCTGAGAACCAATGCATAATCGCAATAGAAGAGAGTAAATGGCGGTTTGCCGAACCACTCGGCGAACGTGACTTACTTCGCCTAATGGCCTTTCGTGGCTAATTTTTGGCAATTATAAATTGGATTTTGAGAAGTTTGCTACCATTTAGAATAGTTTTCTTTTGAGTTTGAGAGTTTCCTTGTAAACTTAATGGCTTTTGGAGACTCAATTCGGAGATTTTGCAAGTGGGTTACTAATTTTCTTCAATTTGGAACATTGTAAAGGCTTGAATACTCTTACCCAGTTGATGGCTAATTGATTTGGTAACTATTTTTACCTTTTTATGATGTTTGACTAAAACCGCAATTCTTGGGGTGTAATCATGTGATTATGGGTTGAATTAGCTTATTGGTATTGTTAATTACTAGTTTAAATTCTCTATTGAACTGGGTTTAATCATTAGCTGAAGTTTAATTTATGAATTGTAGTTGCAAATGCAGTTCTAATTTGAGAGATAGGTTTTGGAACCAAGGCTCTTGATTAATGGTTTGTGGGTATTGGGGTTATATGGGTTCACCTCGAGAGAGTGAATCCTAAACCCAATCCTACCTATCTAGCTTGAGAGAGTGGATGAATTAAGGTGTGGGCTATTCTTAATTGCTATGATTGTTGGTGTTTGAGAGAAATCACTTTAATCGGGATAGTTGTTCGAGAGAAAGCTATTTCACTCATAGTCTAGCCTACCCACTTATATTTATCCATGTATTAGTAGTTATAATTACCCATATAGTGAAATTTGCCTATAATCGATCACATCCCAAAAATTCCTCTGTGTATTGTTATTTCAGTTTTGTGTGACTGCATTGTAGATGCTAATTCCAAACCAAAACGCCCCATTTGACATTTGTGTCACCCCCTTTTGATTTGTTTCATGTGTTTTTTTGATATTTTCTATTCCCATATCTAGTTAGATCACTTTTGTACTTCTTAATTGAATTTGAACATGTACTGCTCCCTGTGGGTTCAACCCCAACTCACTGTTGGGTTTTATACTGCTTAACGATCATTTGCACCTAGAATTGGATGAGGTGTGTTTGAAACTCTAATAAAAAATGGCACCGTTGCCGGGAAGTGGTGTTGTTTAAAATTCTTTTAGTGAAGTTGAATTGTGATCTCTTTGGTTGTAGTTGAATCTACTTACTTTAGTTGTTGGTTTTGTGTTACTTGTGTTAAACAGAGGAAGAGATGAGCGTAAACAGGAGCAATGGTAGCTAAATGGGCCACCAAGACGATATTGGGAACCTCAATGATGTAAATGACCCAAATGTGAATGACCCAATTCCATTTGGTGGTGTGGGTGCCAATACGTCTATCTCCAATTAAAGGGAACGTCGTCCTCCATGTCACGAGCACAATGTTGCACCTCCTCCAAATGAAGGGATTATATGGAGGATTGCCTCACAATGATCCACATGAGCATATTCGGAACTTCGTGGACGTTTGTGGTCCGTTCTCATTCAAGAACGTATCACAAGAATCGATTTGTTTCAGGTTGTTCCCATTCTCTTTGATGGGTGAGGCTAGTAAATGGTTGGCTGAGTTGCCAAGCAATTCCATCACCTCTTAGGATGAGCTTACTACCACATTCCATCTGAGATTATTTCCCTATCTCATACAAGCCTCTAGCATCATCATTACATAAGACATAGAAATAATGCGAAAAAATTTAAAACTTTTACAATAGAAGTCAAACTTCATTTTTCATAAAGGAAAATCATAGGAATCTAGACTTGGTCTTATACACCATCTAAAACATAGGAATACAAAGATTAGGACTTAACCCTTTACATCAATAAAAGTCTCAATATGAGAAGTACAATAGAAACTAAGAAATGGATAATCCGACCTCGAACTTGAGGACTCACCACAACTTGGAGATAAGCAATCCAAGTCTTAGTCAAGAAACAAGAGTGTATGTCACCTAACCGGAACCTACACTTATAAAAATGTAGAGAAAGAATGGGTTAGCACAAATATGTAGTAGGTATGAAAACATGCATAAAATCCTTTAAATATGATAAAAATGACATTTTAGTTGCAAAGTATGCATTTATCAAGTTTGGAAACCAACATGCATTTTCAATGTAAAAGACAAGCTATAATCACATTTATACTCACAACATAGTAACATCAATATCTTAGCAACCCCTAAGGAACACTTGTGCAATGTATGGTTGGCATCCCATAATACCAACCTTACTAAGTATTCTTTTGAAGCTACCTTAGTCGTACATATCATATTTAGACCTCATCAAAATCAATAGCCATAAATAAGGAAATAGTCATGTACATTACTTGAATTGGAAAGCCATTCATAAAAACTATCTATTCAACATACATGCATACATTCAAATCTCATTATAACATAAAGGAACCATCCCATGATATCCTACCAAGTCCACTTGTGCAATGTGGAAGTGAAGTCCCATACCCCCCACTCCTACTAAGTAAAACTCACCAAGAAGTCATAGTATAGTTCATGTCTCATTCATTATCTTTATTATATAGGGAAAAGTAGCCATAACCGACATAGACCATGTGAGCTACATGGAATCCAGTGTCGTGTAGGGCCAGATTGTAAGAAGGTGTCCTACTTGCCTAAGGTAGAACTAAATGTATAGCTATTAGGTGGATCCACTAGCTAAGTCCTATGTTGGCACATAGTTATGGGATAGGGAGATTGCTTCTAGAAACTCGACCTATTGAATTGGCGGAGGAGCTTCCATCTCATGAGTTTACTTTAGATGACCCGACCTATTGCATTGACGAAAGGGCCTTTACCTCATTGTCCATATCCACTAGGCACTAAGAATTATCTCCCAAATTATACATAATTAGTCATTGAATTGTATTTACATGTGTGAAGGAGTGTTCTACCCTTCATTCAATACATTTCATAAAATAGCTCATAGACTCATTTAGGTGAGAACTAACTTTCAACCTTAGAATCATCATTAACATGTGAGTAAACCTTTCACATTATTATTCATAGTGTTTTCATGCGAATTTGCCTTTCAATCAACACAACAACATCAACATCATCCTAGACAAGTCATACATGAACATGTGTAAGAGTAAGGGGAGAATGACCTTTTAATAATACCTCAATTTACACAATAGTCATAGGATCTTTACCTTTCAAATGAATCATAAGTTCACATACATCCTTCATCAATCATGAACAATTCTTCACAACTTACCCCCTTCAAGGGTCATGAACCAAGTCTCACAATCACACTTAGAAATACTACTTTAAGCATGAATAAAACAAGATTCAATAACTATATTAACATAGATACAATTCATAGTAATCATCTTGCATCAATACACCCATCACAATTCATGAAATTTGGGTCATTGGGTAGTTCATGGTTTCATGGGGAGTTATACTATAAAAATCACCATTAAACGTCAAATCATCCACAATATAAGACAAATAACATAATGAAATTGTTTTTAAGAAGAACACATGGCTAGAATGAAAAAAACCCTAGTTTTTGAACAATATCCCAAATTTCAAAATTAGAGTTGAAGGGCTTCATAGAGAAAAGTGCTCCATGAATCAAGGCTCCCATACCTTAATTGATGTTTTCCCACGAAATTGGAGTGAAAAGCTTGGAGCTTGAACCCTAATCTTGACCTTCTTATTTGTTCTTCAATGGAGTCTAGAGAGAGAAATATCTTGGAGAGGAGAGTTGGTTGAGTTTTGAGTTTGTGAGTTGTGAGGTGTTAAAAGAGTTTGGTAATAGTTAATAAATACTTATATATGTCTAAAATAACTAATTTAAACTGACCCTACCTTTTAATAATTAAAATAGACCTTACCTAATTTATTTGACCCTTGGCTGAAATTCTTGATAGCATTGCAGACCCCATCCACGACTCCCATCCACGGAGCGTGAATGGATCCACGGACCGTACTGGTCACTCGTTGATTGGGTCTAGGGATGGTCTTTTGACCTTGGTCCAGGACTCATCATCAAGGACCCTTTGGGGGTCCTTGGGGGGCCATGCCTTGACTATTAGGGAATATAACACTAGTGCTAGCCTAAGGAAATAATTTTACGACTCTTACCTTGACGTTTACACTTTTTAGGACTCTAGACTACATGTTAGGCTCTATCTTAAGTCATTAGATTTACGGAGCGTTACATTCCCCCATCAAGGATAATGACCATTAGGGATAGTATCCAAGGTTTCAAATGCTTGGAAGGTGAACCTATACATGAGACGTGGCAGAGGTTTAAGAAATTGGTACTTCAATGTCCAACCCACGGGCTTCCAAATCACATATTCCAACAGTACTTCTATAGGAGCCTTGACTCGGTGAACAAAGGAGTTGTTGATCAACTTGTTCCCGGTGGTATAATACAATAGCCCTACGAAGTAGTGTCTCAACTTCTTGATGGTATGACAAAGATCAATAGGGCATGGTACACTCATGAAGACCAAGTCTCTTATCTCACTTTTAAAATGACAAAAGAGTAGATAAAAAAGGATCAGGAAAGAGACCAAAACATGGCCAAAATGATGACCCAGTTGGATCTATTGGCGAAAAATGTGATGGGTAGTGGTATGAAGAGTGTTAAGGTTATTGGTGTTGGTGGAGTGAATCCCAAGGATGCTCACTTTGAAGCACTTTACAATGAGGAAGTGAACTTCCTAGATAAACAAGGAGGTGGATATCGGCAAAACTATCCAACGTCGGGGGAAACCCGGGTTGGAATAGAGTTGAGGGATGAAGAGGCCGTAACAGAGAATACCGTGACCGTAACGCAACTTGGAAGGAAAGAGAGGGTGATAAGGATAGGTGCATCCCATCCCATGAGCGTCAAAAGCCCAAGGAATCTGAAAATGTTTGTATGGAAGACATGCTCTCACGCATTCTCAACAAAGTTGAAGGATCAAAAAAGGTGTTGAAAGAGATGAAAGAGGATGTCTCTACACTTAATCAAATGGTCACCTCTCATTCCGTGTCAATCAAGCAGTTGGAGACCCAAATGAGTCAAATTTCTTCTCATTTGAATCTAAAGCCAAAAGGGGGACTACCAAGTGATACCTTGGCAAACCCAAAGCTGATCCATAAATTGGTACTTTCGTCGTGCCACGACGTTAACTAAGGCGCTTCTTGGGAGGCAACCCAAGTTTTTAATGCATTAGTTATTTATTTTGAATAACGGGTGTTGATTGTGCAAGTTGAAAAGTGAAAAGTGTTGGAAAATGGGTAGTTTGGCGAACCAAAGTCCGATCAGCGACCCGTCAAACAGGTCAGCGATCCCCGACTTGGACCGCCGTTGGAACCACCAAGCTTGAAGGGAAACTCTATAAAACTAGACAGGCTAAATGCTTAATTAGTGACTCGCCGAACAGGTCGGCGAACTCGATTTTGTCCGTCGTTTTAACCCCCAAATTGTTGGAAGTCCTATAAAACTCAACAAGGTAAAATACTACTCGGGGAATCGCTGAGTGGGTCGGTGAGCACGATTTACTACACCGAAGGTGCCGCGAACAGAAAGGTTTTAAAGGCCAAACGGTTTAAAATTTCAAAATCCTTTATCTTCTCTCATTTTTAACTCTCGTACCCTCTCACCCAACATTTGATATTTGGTATTTTATTACTTTTACCCCAATTTTTTGTGTGATATCATTGCTCGGATTCGTGGATCTTTGCCGCCTAGCTATTAAAAATTATATTTGGCATTAAGGTTGGTTTTATGAACCCCGTAATTTAATTTTGTTGTTGAAATCAAATGCAATAGGTAAATTTGTTGTTGTTTTGTGTTGGGTAATTTTTATAATCGTGTTTGAATGTTAGATTACCCGTAATTTGTTGAAATGTGTGCCTAAATGCTTTAAATTTATCTATTCCCTTGCTCTTGCTTGCAAATTCTAGTTTAAATTGTTGGGTTGCGGTTTATATGTGTTGGGTCTAGTGGGGTGAAGTCTAAGTAACCCTGAATTGTGCTAAATGGCGTATTTTGCAAAATGATGGAGTGTTTGAAGTCATTCTTAGGGGAATAAGTTGTCAAATGGCCAATTTTTGCCAAAGCGGAGGAAGTCTGAGTACCCTAAGGGGATGGGCCGTATGGGTCCAACTTTAATTGAATGGTGTTTGTGTTTGAGAAATGGGGTTGAAAAATGGCACGTTGGGCCATTTGACGAGCTACGTTCAGCTCACCAAGTGGTTCAGCGGTTCGCCGAAGTCCCCCACAGATCGCCTTTGATTTCCAATTGTGTTTGATTTCAGTTTGTAACTTTTGGCGAGATGCCTGAGTTCACCGAGTTCACTCGGTGACTCGCCGAAAGGTCCTTTTTATCGCCCTTTATGCTCCCCTAACCCTTAAAATACACTGTAACTTTCGGCGGGCTACTTCCAGCTCACCGATTGGTGTAGGCGATTCACTGAATTTCCTTGAACATCGCCAACCTATCTTGATTATATAATTTTTGTGCGCTGGTACTTTCAGCGAGCCCGATCTCTCTCACCTAAGTGACTCGGTGACTCGCCGACTTTTTCGGTGAGCCTTTCTGCAACTCAATTTCTGCATTTCTCTTCAACTTCTTCGAACATTTTTCTGTGTGTTTTGCAGAAATGGATAGACCCAAAGTGTCAGAAAGAGACATGTCGCCTCGCAAGTGGGCAAGATGAGTCATTATAAATGAGGATGCAGTTGCGTCCAAGGCAAAGACATCTAAACTCCCTACAGAGGGAGGAAAAGGCAAAGGAAAGGGCAAGGCGCCCATGGTAGAGTCACCGAAGGTCAGATCCGGTAGTGAGGGAGCCTACGAGGCTCACCTCACCTCACCTCATCAAACAATAAAGGAAAGTCCCAAGATTCTCAGGCTTCCATCTCTAAGCCTGAGGATGACCACCTTTTACATGCCCGGAGAGCATAATTTCAGTCCAAGGGGATGCATGATCTGTCTATAATCTGGGTGCCTGAGACTCCTCCTCCCCCCAATTTCAACTCAAACTGTGGTCCCAGCGCTATCTATACAGGGTCCTTCTCCCCGATCTCTCAACAGACTAAAGGCCGAGGGACTGAGGACTATTATTGAGGAGAAGAGGTTGTCCACAGATGGTATGGTGGACAGGTAGCCGGAGATATGGAACACCCTTAAGTCCCACAAATTCCATATTTTCACTAAAACCCGGGGACCCTACAATCCTAATTAGGTCTGGGAGTTCTACTTGGCCTACAGAGACTTGGTACCACAAGGAAAGAGGAAGACCAGTACCTTCAAACCAGTGGATTATGTGATTGTCTAGGGGAAGAAGGTGAAATGTGATAGTGAGGATATAAACGCCGTCTTGGAATGTACTTATAACTTCGCGAATGACTACCAGAGTATGATCAAGACAACGGTGTTGGAGGAATTAAAAAGTTGGCTGGCTCCTCTTCTTTCTGACATTACCCCTAGGTGGATTGAGGTCGGCGTGCCAATAGAGAAGAAGGATCTCAATGTGGAAGTGAGGTATTAGTTCAGGCTTACTAGTAGTACAATCATGCCATCCTAGAACGAGTCTATCTTCCACACAAATAGGAGGCCTGTCTTAGATCTATTATTGCTAAGAAGAGCTTAAATTTAGGTGCAGTCATTGGATAGGAGATGGCTATGAGGTCCAAGAAGTGCCAGACATCTCTCCCCTTTTTGGTGTTGATCACCGAGCTGTGCAGATAGGCTCGTGTACCGCGAGATGAGACGATGGGTGTGGAGGTGACTCCCACCTCCTTTATTGACATCCGGCATATTGAGGCCGAGTACCAGAAGGATGAGGCTTAGAGAAAGAGGGCAGCCCCGATGGACACATCCCCGGAGGTTGATATTGATACATTACCTGCAGAGGCAATATTGCCTACTCCGGCCACTGGGAGTTCAGGTACTTCTAGCTCCACTCCTTCTGAGACCCTAAGTTCTTCTGCTACTCCCCCGCCCCCTAGATCTGCTGCTGGTACTACTACATCCAGACATCTACTCACCCAGTCCAAGATGATAAGGATAGGGCATCTAGCACACTAAGATGATGTGCATGTCTCCAAGCTAGAGGTCGCAGTTCCCGGGATGATTGAGAGAGATCTCACTACTACATTGACACCTCTCAGAAATTATATTACTGCCCTCACGGCGAGGATAGAGGTGTGTGAGAGAGGCCAGTAAGGTACTCATGAGGTGACGGCCTTAAAGGTCGCAATTGCAGAGTTGAGGAAAGATATGGACCTTCTGAAGTCCACTTATATATCTCTAATTTTTTGGACTGTAGAGATCCCTAATATTCCAGCTCATTTTGATGTGCCTTCGGCTACCACTGGAGATGAGGTTAGAATTGATGATGTGGATGTTGAATCTGAGGTAGAGACTGATGAGGAGTAGTTTGGTTTTGAGGAGGAGACTGTGTTGAGGGCCTGACTGATTTAGAAGAGGCCATGGTTCATTCTGTTGTACAAGCGTCCTTGTGTGATACTTCTATGATGAGCTCTAGTGGAGCTAAGGTTGATGAGACACTGGGCACTGATGCCCAACTTCAGAGTGTGACACCGGGCACTGATGCCATGACAGATGGAGTGACTAAGATGCAGACCTTATCCCAGGCTTAGCTTGGCAGGATGACTTTTTACCTCCCGCTTTGTTGTTTTCCTGAATATTTTGTTTTAGTTGCATTTGTGGACAACTGCTTCTTTTTGTAGGGTGGGGTGAGGTAT
>JAJONQ010042208.1:0-17030 GCA_036250385.1 Solanum microdontum | reverse complement strand
ACACAAGAGTAATGAAGAAAGTGAAACTTCTATCGTCCTATAGCCTCTCGCTCATAGATGTGTCGCGACTCACACCGATGAACAAGACTCTACTAGACATGGCTCATGAGACATTGAATCCTAAGACCATTTTCATAACCTTATTCTCTGATACCAAGTTTGTAAAAACCCGAGACCACCCCCTAGCCGTTACCGCGTATTTGACCTCTCGAAAGTCTTATACAAGCCCTTAGCATTCGTCATAGCATTTATCATAGAAAATTAGTACAAAATTTAAAAAAATTTCATAAGATAACACAAGACTTGAGCAGTCACCTCATTTAAACCTTTAATACAAAACCGAAGTACTACGTCTCAAGATAGCCATCTTAAAACATGACCACAGCACAAGACTTACATAGCCCTTAGAATACAAAAAAACTACTATCTAGTACATAGAACTTAAGAAAACTCTTTAACATAAAGGTCCTTGAATCTTTAAGGACACACCCGAACTTGGGAATAGTAAGCCAAGCTCATCACTTCTAAGAAAGGCCCTTTAGCCACCACCACCTACACTTGGTGTAAAAAGATGAAGAAGAAAGATGTTAGTACAAGAATGCACTAAGTATGATAACCATGCAAAAACATGCTTTTATAAAGGACAGTTGGAAACCATGCATCATGCCTTTTTAGAGAAACTTCAAGAAAATTTAGTACAATAGGCATAATATAAACCACATACATCATCATACACATCGAAACCATTCATAATTGCACATAGATCCACTTATAACATTTGAGGCACATTCAATATATATAATACATTACCTTTCTCTTTATCTTAACTCCTTTCCTCAAGCAACCCTTATGGAATACTTGGTGCAATGTATCACCTTAAGGTTACCAAGGGTGAACTTAGATATAGCTTTCATCAATCCAACCACATATATTCATAGAGTCATAAGCACACCATAAGACATAGTCTTCACATAGGAACCATCACCTAAGACAACCCCGAGTCAAACTAGTGCAATGTGCATGTAACATCCCATAATACTACTCACACCAAGTGTTCCTAAAAAGCCACCATAGACTAGGCACATCATATTCAACAAGTCATAACATATTCATTTAACATTAGACATAACACCAACATACTTCATAACATCATACAAGGACTCATTGCTTTACTACATCATTAGTCAGAACCCATTTAATTCATATCATAGGTAAACCACCCTCACAACCCCTTCACAAGCTCACTTGTGCAATGTACACATGGAGTCCCATACCACCGCATATACTAAGCAAACCCATTAAGAAGTTATAAGTGTAATTCACATGCATAATCATACTTCATATATTGACATAAGTAAAGTCAACCTTATCATGCTTTCATATTAACTTACATAGACCATAGTCTTCATTACATAAATAGCCTACTCATAACCTCCCTTAGAGTCCACTTGTGCAATGCATAAGTTGGGTCGATAGTCCTACCTACACTTAGTAACTTTGCAAGAAACCGTGACTAGAGTTCATATTCTTATCTTAGTTCATTTCTAAACTTTCGGGAGACATTGCTATAACCGACATAGACCATGTGACCTACGTGGAATCTGGTGTTCTACTCCCACACCTAAAAGAGAGGGTACTACTTGCCAAGGTAGGACCTACATACATAATAGCTATCTAGTGGATCCACTAAGCTAAGACCTACGGGGGCACATAGTTATGGAACAAGGAGATTGCTACTAGAAACCTTGACTTACTAGGCGTGGAGGTTTCCATCTCATGAGACAACATCTGTGTTGGGAACCCGGACTTGCTAAACGTGAAGCCCCCACTCTCATTTTTCATGTTCACTCGGTGCTAAGCTCCAACTCCCTTTTTAAGCATCTTTAAGCATTTATTTAACATTAGATCATAAAATAGGCTTTAGGGAGTTAATCCCTCATATCATATATCTCAAAGGTTTCTAAGATGAGAATGACCTTTCATCATAGAACCTATATTATGTGAGAATGACCTTTCACATAGTCATACCATATTCATAACATAGTCTAGTTTAGAGTACAATTGAGGAAACCTTTCAAGAGACTCACTTTCACTAGATTATCATAAACTTTATTAATTCATGTGTGTGTACATATGTGAGAAAGCATTTCACATAAACACCCTTATACAACACATATTCATACGTTGCTAATCATACACTTTATCTGCATAATAAGATGTAAGGGTGCATACAAGAGTTAACCTTTTAATAGATACCACAACACATCATATTCATAGCTATACATGTAGAGTGTGTGTGTGCATATTGGTCCTAATAGTGACATATTAGCAACAACATTGATATTGAGTGCACTTCCCCTCAATCGATCACAACACTTTAACAATATCCCTAAATCATGAGCAATTCACATATAAAGCCTTTAGGGATTCTATACCACATACCCACACTTCATCATAGGATACAAGGACACATTCAACATTGTATAGGTACTCCTAACATGTATATGATAACACATTAATAAAGGGGTCATATAGGTAAGGGTCCTTCCACAATAGTACATAACATAATCAATCATGTAGACCACACCTTATCCCTAACATTATCATTCACATTATACTCCTGATCATCAACACACTCTAAACATCATGCTAGCATTGAGGATTTCATACATAACCTTCATAGCCCAACTTCATAAACATATGCATCATAATCATCAATTCACTTCACATCTATTGCCTTCAAGGCCATGATCTCAACATGCGTAGATAGTCAAGAAGTAAACACCGCCACCATAAGTGGACCGAACCACACAACATCAATTCTCATACTATAGACTAGAAGTTAGGGTAACTTACCAATTCTCCAAGCCATGATCACCATGGATCAATCCTCAACAATTCATAATAAATTGACATACATAGCAATAGGAATCAACAATATAATTCAATAACATAAGAATAATCTAAGTACAACTCTATAAACAAAGGGATCAACCCATAACTTTGCCCATAAGGCCATAATTCTCAACTCATCAATATACCAACAATTCAACATGAAAAAGTATAGATAATCATAGGAAATATCAATATAATCTAATCTAAATATAATTTCACCAATAGATCAAGTGTGGTTTGAGCAATGAAGGGATGAGAGACCCATAGGGGCTGACCCAATAGATTGGGGAGTGTTTAAGACGGCCTTTCTTGATAGGTTTTTCCCCTTGGTGTTGAGGGAGTAAACATTGGTTGACTTCATGAACCTACGTCAAGGGAATATGAGTGTGAAGGAATACTCTCTCAAGTTTACCCAACTCTCTAAGTATGCTCCTACCTTGGTAGAAAATTCTAGGGCTAGAATGAATAAGTTTGTGATGGGTGTTTCCGGTTTGGTTGAAGAAGAGTGTCGTACAGCCATGCTCCATCATGATATGGATATCTCTAGGTTTATGGTTTATGCTCAACAACTTGAGGAGACGAAGCTTAGGAGGATGAATAGAGATATGAAGAGGGTTAGGCAAGATGAACAAAACCAATCTAGGTCTAAGAAGAGGTTCTATAACCAAGATTCTTCAATGGTCAACAATGATAGGGTGTCCAACCCTAAACCTCAAAGAGGGAATGAAGGTGGTTCTAATTTTGAGATGCCTAGGTGTGTTACTTATGGAAAGCAACATTTTGGCAAGTGTCTTGCCGGTACGGATGGATGCTTTGGATGTGGGAGTAAGAATCATAAGATGAGAGACTGCCCTACACTTAAGGCAAAAGGGAAAGAGACCAATCAAGTAGCTCATGATGGCCCAGATCAAAATGCTCGTAAGAGGAACCGTTTCTATATGCTTCAAGCTAACAAGGATAAGGGAACAAATGAAGGTAAGTCAATTTTCTTTGTTGTTTGATGATAACCTTAGATGGGTTTACCCCAAGTGGGGGATGGTGAGTTGAGTAGTAAGGTTGTTGATATCCTTATCTTTTCCTTCTATTCTAATTCAAGCTTAAAACAAATAGTTCTCAGTAGCATGTTGCATGTTGGAGTCTTATGTGAATTGAGTTTCCATATTCTCCTTATGATGTGAATGTTTTAATTGAATTCTTGTTTAAATAAATAAATGAGTTTTCATGATTATGTCCCTCATGATTGAATTCAGGGATGGAGTGGCTCTGTGTCGCGGACCTGCTCCACCAATGCCCAAAAAGAGGCTCCGCATCGTGGGACACCGCAGACTCTACTATCTCAAAATTTAATTTCCAGAACTTGTGGGAACACCCCTGCGTCGCGGACTTGTTTCCCGACGAAAGCTGCAAAAATAAAACTCAAGTTTGACTTGTTTAAAAGGTCCAACTAAGTGAGGGGTAGTTTGGGTACTTTGGGGAATTATTATAAGCGGTTATTCTACCTATTTTAGGGTATTTTAAGTTGTTTAAAACCCCAAAACCTAGAATTAGACCCCATTATCCAAATTGAACCTTCCCTCTCAAATGAATTCTCTCTCTAGAACTCCATGGAAGACATTGATGAAGCTTCAAGCTAGGGGATGGGTTCCTACTGATTTCTCCTTCAAATTCCTAAGGAAATTAATCACAAAGGTATGAGGATTTTATCTTTGATTCTCCTTTCAATCAAAGAGCCAAATCAAAGTGAGTTCAATGTTTTTCAAAACACTAAAAAACCCAATTTCAATTCTAAGCTTGGGTTCTTACATGAAAGTATTTCAAATGATGATTTATGTTAATATTAATGGTTTTAAGATCAAAAACTCCATGAACCCTTGCATATCTTGAAATCCTAATTTTTGGGTCTAAAGTGGGTCTTTTGATTATGAGGTAATAATGTGGTATTAATGTGTAGATTGTTATGCGCTATTGGTTTATGTATTGTTCTATATTGAATTATGAGGAATTGATGGTCAGTTGTGTTATATTGGATGTTGTCCTTGAATGGGAAATTGTGACCTAAGGGTTATGATGATGACGAAGTTGTGAATAGATTATTGATTCTAGTATTTTATATATATATATATATATATATATATATGTTGTAGATGTTAGAATTGTGAGGTTTGATCCCTTTGAAAGTGGGGAGGTGTTTACTTTATAAGCATGTTGTGATCATGGTCGTTTAGGCAAAGTTGGATGATTGTTGTTTTGGGTAATGTTTATTATGTGAAGGTAATGTGATATGATGTGAATTTGTGTATGGTCTAAGACTATGAAAGGTGACCTTGTGTAGACACTTTATATGTTATACTTGGTTGTTGTCTTCTTTGAATGACTTATAATGAAGGTAAGGCTAAGATACACTATGTTTACCTACTCTCACACCTAGTGAAGAATGAATGAGTGAATGGAAAAATGTGAGAATGAATGAAAAAGAATGGGAGTTAACGCTAATGACTGAAAATTGGGTCTATTGTAAGGATAGTCTCATAAAGTACTCCTTTGAATGTAAAATTGGGTCTATTGTAAGGATAGTCTCATAGAGTACTCATTTGAATGATAGGGGTTCCTAGATGAAAGGTTTTCTCATCTTTGAATCTAAGAGCTTACTTAATGAATGAATGTGGGTTAGGATGAGTACTCGTTCGTGAGTTGAGATGAGAGTACTTAGTACCAATCGTTATCCCTAAATGAATGAATGTTGGGCTAGGATGGTTACTCCTTCGTGAGTTGAGATGAGAGTACTTAGTAGCAATCCTTATCCCTAAACGAATGAATGTTGGGCTAAGATGGCTACTTTTTCGTGAGTTGAGATGAGAGTACTTAGTAGCAATCATTATCCCTAAATGAATGAATGAAATGAATGTCCAACTCCGTGGGGGAGTAATGTCCAGCACCGAGAGGATATGAAGATGGGTGGATACTCCTTTGTTAGTTGAGATGTGAGTATTTAGTAGCAACCCTTAACATGGGTGCTCATTCGTAAGTTGAGATGAGAGTACTTAGAAGCAATCCCTCTATCCATTAACTATGTGCCCATATAGGACTAGCTAGTGGTCTCTACCACATAAAGGCTAAAAGAATGACCCTACCTTAGGCAAGTGAGGATCCCTCCTCCGGTAAGGGTTACTACCGAGATTCCATGTCAACCTCCACGGTCTATGTCAGTTAAGGCTCTTCCCCCACATTAATGAATGAATGAACTAGGGTCTCTTAAGGGTGTACTACTTAGGATAGGTGGTGGAATGGGACTTCATCTAGACATTGCACAAGTAGACATTTAAGGGAGATCTTGGTGTGTCTTAGTAATGATAATGAATGAATGAGTCTTATTGGGCTAATAAATGAAAGTGTTGGTATTTGAGCATGCTAATGTGAAAGTGAGTCATAATGAATTTAATGCAAGTGCTTATTTTGTATTGAATGTATGTGATGATCATATGTCATTAGTGAATGAAGTTGTCTAAATGCATTAAGTTGAATCAAAAATTTATGTTGAGATGTGAATGGAGCTTGTGTTGTATATCACTTATTTGTGGTATGGAGAGGTAGTATGTGCTGCCTCACCATGTCTTACTTAGATGAGTCTTGGGATGACATTTGATGAGTGTTCTAGCTTTATGAAGTGACTTGTTGGCTTTTGTGCTTATATGTCTTATGTGATTAATTGGTGAAGGTTGAGGTATGCATGGTAAGTGCACTTTGTGTGATCTTAAGGTGGTGCCTTAGTGTGGGTGATGGTATGAAACGTTGCCCATACATTGCACAAAGGTATTGCTTAAGGGTTACTTAAGGTGGAGGTCCAAGGCAAGAAGGTAAAGGTAAATGGGTTATGTATGTTTATGAGGTATTGTGAAGCATATGACTGTGTATTGTTGGTTGTCACTTAAAAGGTGCCTACTATGTTGATGTTCATGAGATTTTATCAAAATGGCATGAAAGCATAACTTCCAAACAAATGTTCTTTTTATCATGTTTTGCATATCCTCATACTTAGTACGTGTGTTGTACTAACCCCTTTCTTATATTTTATTACAAGTGTAGCTTGTGGTAACTAGGAGGGGATTGTGCTTTGGAGTTGCTTGGATTGCTTCACTCTTCCAAGTCTTTGGTATGTCATCAAGATTCGAGGACTATGTTTAAAAGTTTCTTAGTCATTGTAATAGACACTTAAGTTTCATTTCATTTGTAAAGAGCCGTATCCCTTAGTACGTTTTAAGTTCTTGTCTAAGTTGGCTAAAGAGACTTAGTAATTCCGGTTGCGTATTGATGTTTCCAAATGTTGATGACTCTTGAAGTCTTATGGTTTTATTGAATAAAAGTTTTAAATTCTTAGTGCTTTTTATGATCAATATAATGAATGAATGCTAAGACTTGTATAAGACCTCCGAGATGTCGACTATGCATGTAACGGCTAGGGGGTGCTCTCGGGTCGTTACAAGAACCATAGATAGGATTGGGGAAAACTCATGGATTCTTTGGAATTCAAGTTTAAATCATTTAAAATAAGTAGTATCATCAATAACAAACATAATTCAACCTTTATGAACAACTTTGAAAGGAATCCATGGAGAAGAAATTTTACCACCCCACCCCCTACCCCCCATCCCAAAAAATAGTAAAAAAAATTAATTTTTTTAAAAAGTCTTTTTTACCACACCACCCCCTACCCCCATCCCAAAAAAATGTAAAGAAAAATTATTTTCATTATAAAAAAAATTACCACCCCACCCCCTACCAGCCCCCCTCCCGCACGTCCTCTATTCCAAAAAAATTAAAAAAAATTGTATAAAAAAAATTACCACCCACCCTTAATCACTTTTCTTTTTTTTTATTAATGAAATTTTTTTATTCATATTATCCATTTAACAACCCACTTTAAATGGGTAAATATGAGTATTATTTATTTTTACACAATTTTATATGAGGTGGGTACCCAACCCATTTAAAATGGATAAAATATGAATGGATACCCATATAAATTATCCATTCTTGCACCTCTAGCTGCTCCTAATCTACAAGACACTATTGATAATACCTTGTATGTGGACTCAGGAGGAAGTGGTCATATGGCACATAACTCGATGTTAACCACTACAATGGACCAGATAAAATCATTATTGGGACTGGATGAAAGTTAGACATAACACATGTTGAGAACATATCAAGATCATGCTTAAATTTAAGAGAAGTTCATGTAGTTCCTATGATTAATAAAAATGTACTTCCAATTAGTAAACTTGCAAAGGATAATTGTTGCACTCTTGAATTTAATGAAACTAACTTTGTTGTAAAGGAAAAGAAGACAAGGGGACTGCTGGCCAAGGGATCTAAAAGGAATGGACTCTATGATTTGGAAGATAAAAATCTCTAGGCTTTAAATGTTACACACGATTGGAAAGACATCAGACAACATGTGGTACACTAGATTAGTACACCCTAGTTTGAAGTCATTAAAAAAAATGAGTACTAATAGTTGCATCAATGTTAGTAGGTGCAATAAAATGCCTACTGTTTCTTCTAGTTGCCAGATAGGCAAGATTTGTAAACTTTCATTGGTTTTGAGATTTGAAAGTGATAAGGAAACTTTATTGAAAATTGAATGTGGCCTGCGGGGACCTACTCTTGTTGGATCTTCTCAACATATGAAATATTATGTCATTTTTGTAGATGATCACACAAGATATACATGGATTTATCCACTAAAAAAGAAATCTGAATTTTTTGAGGTTTTTCTAAAATACCAATAAATGGTGGAAAAATAATTTTCTAAAGAAATTAAGATATTTCAGTGTTATGGAGTTGGCGAGTTTATCAAAACAGACTTCATCAAGCATTTGAAAGATTGTGGCATTGTGAGACATATTTCATTTAACACACCTGAACAAAATGGAATTTCAAAAAGAAACATAGGCATATTTTGGAGACTGGATTAACTCTACTACATCATTGTAACCTACCTTTGTTTTCACCTGTCAATGGTTTCCTCATTGCAATGTTCCTCATTAATAGACTGCCCTCCTCACTCCTAAAGATGGTGACTCAATTTGTCAAGTTGTATGGAGAGCAACCTAATTACAGAAATCTAAAGGTTTTTGGCTGTAGATTTTTTTCCATATGTCAAGGGTAGCAACAAGTTCAGTTCAAAGACTTACCCTTGTGTGTTTTCTGGGTACATCAGCTTACACAAAGGATATAGATGTTATCTTCCCTCTACAAATAGGGTGAAGTATCCAGACCTGTTGTGCTTGATGAAAATACATTATGCTATGTATCTCCAAATCAATATTAACTAACATTGATGTCTCACCTAACCTTGCCACTTTTGTTGAATCTTTTTCTAAATTGCAAGCACATGATAGTCATAATTCAATGAAAGTAGATGTTGATAGTATGCAAGTTATAGGTGAAAAAGCTAGTACAACAACCACATATACTCTTTGATAATGAGAGTGATATTGAAACATTAGGTGCATGATCAGATGATGATCATAAGGAACATGTCGAAACTGATGATCCAAGAATAGTAAAGAAACTCAGATTGATCAGGCTCCAGTTGCAGATTTTGAATATGTTAGTGGCAATGAGGAACAGGTTGCACGTGAAGGTCCAGTCAATGGTGGTTTATCCAATCCCTCTTCCTCTATGTCTAATCCACAGCAAATACATTTAGAAGTTGACTTCTCCAAGTGAAATTTGCCAGAGCATCATCAACCTGAAGATACTACACTAAAATCAACTACTTCAATTGATGTACTTCATGCACCACAAGTGATCACCAGACACAATGCAAAGGAACATCACCTATCATTTGTTGCTTGGAGTAACAAAGAGATCTTGAGGGAACCAAATAATATTAAGGAAGCACTAAGGTCAGCTCATTGGATTTTAGCAATGCATGAGGAAATCAATGCTCTACATACTAACAAGACATGGATATTGGTCCCCAAATCTCCTAGTATAAAGTTGGTTGGCTGAAAATGGGTGTTCAAGACAAAATTGAAAGCCGATGGAACAGTAGTTAGGTACAAGGCCAGATTTATGGCTAAGGAACTCTCTGAGCTTGAAGGGATAGATTTTGAAGAAACATTTAGCCATGTGGTTAAATCCACAACTATTAGGGTGGTTCTATCCATTTAATCATCCCAAAGTGGAAAGTTAAGCAACTACATGTAAAAAATTCCTTCCTCCATGGTGTCCTACAAGAGGAGGTGTACATAAGTCAACCTCCTGGATTCATTGATCCCGGGTATCCTCAACATATGGTCTACTTAAAAAGGCATTGTATGGTCTTAAACAAGAACTTAGAGCCTGGTTTGATAGGTTTAGCATGCATCTCCTACAATATGGTTTCATTTGTAGTGAGGCATGTCCCTCATTATTTACTTTTCAAACTCACAAAGGAACCATATATTTGTTGTTATATGAGGATGATATTATTGTCACATGAAGTTATCCATCACATATTTTAGGGTTGGTTCTACAATTTGGGAGAAAGTTTGGTCCGAAATATCTTGGCTATTTACACTTGTTTCTAGGAGTATAGGTTAAGTATTTTGAAGAAGGAATTCACAAGTTAGAGTAATTATGTTGATGGGCAGTTGAACAACACATAGATGACTTTGGCAAAGGCTGTAGCCACTCTTTTGGCTAAAAAACATGATTCACATGAAGTTGTGGGAAGCCTTGTAGATGCATCGTTATACAAAATGATAGTAAGGAGTCTGCAATACGTGACACTGACAAGACCTGATATAACTCATTCTGTGAATTTATCAAGCCCATTTATGTAATTCCAAACATTGAACATCTTCAAGAAGTAAAAATGATTCTTAGATACATCATAGGTACTCTACAATTTGGACTCAGAATTATTTCACAATATTTATGTAGGTTGCATGGATATTCAGCTGTTGTTTGGGGAGGTTGTACCACTACTATGAGATCAACTACAGGCTATAGCATCTACATAAGTGCAAATTGTGTTTCATGTACTTCTAACAAACATATCACAATAGCCCGATCAAGTGTTGAAGCTGAGTATAGAGCACTAGCCTCCACTGCAGTAGAGATGACATGGATCACGTATCTACTTCATGATCTAGGGGTGGTCCTTCTATATATTCCTACATTATATTATGATAACTTGAGTGCCTTCTACATGACAGTAAACCTAGTTAGGCATGCTAGAACCAAACATGTTGAAATGGACTACAATTTTGTTCATGAGAGGTGTATAGAGCACAACTTCTTACTCAGTTTGTGAGGTCTAAGGATCAGCTAGCTTACATTCATACCAAAGCATTGATAAAACAAGTCTTTGTTGTATTTCATAGCAAGCTAGGAGTTATAGTTCCTCCACTGACTAGCTTGAGGAGAAACATTGAAGATGAAGTAAACTGATGATTAGAACATGTTGAAGGAATAGGTCCAAGGAAGTTGACTGACGTGTTTACTGCTGTAGAGTTAGAGTCACACTCTGACTAGACTACTAAATTCTAACTTATGTATGACTAAGATTATGCACAGTGTATGGGGCAAATATTAACTAGGATAAGGTGTTTTAGTTATAGTAGTAATACTAATCATCTAAATAATATATGTGTATTGTAGTACGACACCTAGTGTAGTTAGTATAGGACTCTTCTCCTCTATAAGGAGCATGTACTCAACAATTTTCATTATCATTATAATCCTTGATTTATCTATACTTTATGTAACATCCCGACTTTTAAAAACGTCTAAATTAACTTGTATCTTCATGGAAAGACAACGAGGGTGGGTAATAAATTAAGAATGATGTGGTATGGCTTATTTTAAGTGTTCAAGGGTTGTATCTCAAGTTTTGAAGTTAAGTAAGTGGCAAAATAAAAGTTGGCGAAAGTTATCGTAAGTTCCGTTTTAAGAATTTCTCTGAAATTCAGGTCAAATATATGGGTTGTTTTCTCCAAATATATAAAGAGTTAGAAGGCTTATTACCCATTAAATCTAAGGCCTACGAGTCTAGTTTGCAACGCACAATACCCCATATCAAACTGACATCAGAGTAAAAGGTTATGAGGGTTTTACTAGGGACTGTCGGAGCAGAATTCGGGTTAGATCCTGGTCGAGTAAAAAATATGGTATGTCTGCCTATTTAACGTTTTAAGCCATTAAAACATTTCATTTCTGTTCCAAACCAGAGAGAAAGCTTAAGAGAGGATTCCTATGAAGTTCTAGCATGATGAAGGTTAGTTTTTGACGATTTCTACCATTAAAAATTGCCCCCCTGCCTAGAATCGTAATCCCTACACGAGGCAATCATTTTTTACTTCTATTATCTGCGTTTGGAGCTGGTTTTTGAAGATATAAATTTGTAGTTACTGGTGTTTCTTCAAGGTTTAAACTTGGTTAAGTAAGGTAATCATCTCGGGACTCTTTTATGAATTTCTACGGACGTTTCGACAAGTTGGGGCAATATAGCAAATTTGCCGATTTAAGATTAATTATGAACTATTTATAGGTGCATACCAGCTGTATATATATAGTGTTTGCAAAGCTTAGGACATAAGGAACAACTTTCGTGAAGGAACTACAGTCTTTTGAGCATTCATTGGAAAGGTATGTTAAGGTTATTCCCTTCGTCGACATGTATTCTTAGAGGTAGTTTACGTTGGTGATCTTATAGATGTAAATGTGAGTGGTTGGCTGATTGAGTGGTTATAAACTCTCATTTTAGGGACTCATATTCTGTTAATAACGACCCTAAGTTAGGAACGACTTGAAGATTATTCATATATATTGTTTATAGCTAAATTGATCACCGTTAGCCTATTGAGCTATGAACTGCCTATAGGGGCTATAATGTTGTCTAATAAGAGTATTTTATTTCCAAAGAGGGATATGTGTTGCCCATGGGGATATATTGATGCCAAAGAGTGTTATTTGTTGCCTACGGGGCTATTATGACGCCAAGAAGGGCTATGTGTTGCCTACAGGGCTATGTCGATGCAAAAGACGGCTACGTGCATCACACAGAGCTATCATGTTGCCTAAGAGTGCTATGTGCTACCTACGGGGTTATATCGTTGCCAAAAAGGGCTATGTGACTTCTTACAAAGACAAGGGGCTACCGATAGGGGTATGTAGATTGATTTGGCACCTTCTGGGCTTATGGGGGCCTAGGTATGTGATATGTTTTTTGTACCTGCCGAGCATATGGAGGCTTGGTTAGGTTGATGTTTGATCATTTTTGTATTTTTAGATTCAGTAGCGGGTTAGCATGCTTATCTAAAATTTGATTTCCTTACATGATTGTTTTTGGTATATTATGATACTTGCTCACTAAATCTATAGCCTTTCATACTCTATTCATTATTTATATAGATGCCCCATTGCCTTGGGGGCGTTGCATTCATACATACAGGTCCCGACAGACGACCCAGTAGACCTCCTCAGCACCAAGATTGACTTCTATCCGATTGGCTAGCCCCTTTGTTCCGGAGTTTCCAGAGTTGGGAGGTTTGTTACCTTTTGTTGTATATATCTTTATGGGTAGGTTGAGGCCCTATCCCACCAATCTTTACTACTCTTAGAGGCTTGCAGACTAGTGTGTGGGGTGTATAACTACGTTATAGCCATACTGGTCTAGGTTGTTGCTTTGTTGAAGCTTGTGAGTTTTTTGATGTATTGTCTTGATATATACCTGCTTGCAGTTTTGGTATAGATATCATGGTGGCCTCGACGGCCCAATCACGACTTTTGTGCTAGTTGGCAATTTATTTATATTATCTACTGGTAGTAGGTGTTTCTTTTATAGATCAATTGACTGGGGCCTTGCCGACCGAGGGCTTAGTTTTAAGCAAAGATATACTTGTTTGTTTCCTTGATTGCCTGTGGCTTCCATGCGCTAGTAGTAAATGGTTCAGTAGGGTCGACTTGGGCCTGAGTTTTGTCATTAGAAGCCGGTTGCGCCCCTCGACTTTAGGGCATGACAAACTTGGTATCAGAGCAACGTCGTATCCTAGGGAGTCTGCAAGATGTGTCTATTAGAGTCTTGTTTATAAATGAGTTGTGCACCACATTTGATAGGCAAGAAGCTACCGAACATGTTAGAATGATTATTCTTCTTTTTCTCACCTCGTGCTATAGAGCGGTGTCTGAAGGGTTGAGGTTTTGGCTTATAATTGATACTTATATGCAGATGTAGAAGGCTGACACTAGAGAGACCACAGCTAGCCAGGGGCTAGATACAACTGTAAGTGAGGGTATCGGCAAGGTACCACAGGTGGAGGTAGCCCTTTATGAGACCCAGGGGAGACATCTTCTAAGCCCCCTATAGATTCTCCACCGCTTCAGGAGCCTCCAAGGGCTACAGGACTTCCATCTCCACCAGCAGTACCACCTCAAGTTCCTCCTATTCCATCTGATGAAGATTTCAAGAATGCAGTATGTATGTTAGCACTGTTAGTAGCTCCACAGCGCCAGCTAGTTGCACCAGATGTTGTCGAACTTTCTAAAGGACCCGGAACTTCGAGTGTACATGAATTTATTGCCTTGAATCATCCACAGTTTACAAGGACAGATGAGAGAAAGGACCATCAACACTTTGTTGATCAGCTTCATAGGATCTTTAGAGTCATGCATGCCTCAGCGACTGAGTCAGTTGAGTTAGCAGCATTTCTATTGCGCGATGTTGCAATATTGTGGTACGAGAGTTGGGAGAGATCTAGGGGAAAAGATGCATCTCTACCCACTTGGGATAGCTTTACAGAAGTTTTCATAGATCACTATTTGCCTTGAGAGATTAGGGACAGCCGGATGGACCAATTTCTAAACCTCCGATAGGGCAGCATGAGTGTCCGAAAGTACGGGCTGAGATTTGATTCATTGACTAGATACGCACCATCATTTGTTGATACGATACATGATAGGGTACGTAGATTTGTGGGAGGGCTCAACTCAGACTATATCAATGCTTGTTCTACGGCTGCGCTAAATGATACTATGGATATCTTGCAAATTCAGGCATTTACATAAGGCATAGAGGATCGCTGACATTTATAGTATACGAGTGAGAGGGTCGAGAGAGAGACAGAAGAGGGCTAGGCCCGCTTGCCCGCTAGTTCACAGGGAGATTTTCAGGGTGGTCCCAGACCTCGATATTCTATTATGCCATCTAGACCTCCACCACAACAGTTCCAAGGTAGTATAATTGATCGTCAAGGACTTTCAGGCCCAGGTGAGGATTCACGATCATCAGGGTCTCAGCAGCAGAGAGGTTCAGGCCAAGCTAGGACAACCCCACCGCATTATGCAACTTGTGGTAGGATGCATTTCGGGAGGTGAAAACAGGGTTCCATAGGTTGTTATTCTTGTGGACAGGAGGGGCATGGTTTGAAAAACTGCCCGACCATAGGTCAGGGTGGTATAGGTCAGTCGACTAGGTCAGTAGTAGGTTCCTCTTCATCAGCACAGTCTACAGGGCATGGACCCCTGACTTCAGCAAGTAGAGGTAGAGGAAGAGGTAGAGAGGGAGCATCTAGTTCTGGTAGTGGACAAAACCGTACATATTCACTAGCCGGCCGACAAGACTCAGAGTCATGACCAGATGTTGTGACAGGTACATGGATGTTTTGCTCCCATTGTGTTTATGCTTTGATAGATCCTGAATCTACTTTGTCTTATGTTACTCCATTTATTGCGGGGAAGTTATGTACTGTAGTAGAGTAGTTAGATCGACCCTTTATTGTATCTACACCAGTTGGTGAGTCTATTGTTGCCAAGAGAGTCTATCAAGGTTGCATGGTATAAATTATCGACCGTCAGACCTCTGTAGATCTCGTAAAATTAGATATGGTCGATTTCAACGTCATTATGGGTATGGACTGGTTAGCGTCTTGTTATGCTAATGTTGAATGCCGAAAAAAGATTGTTAGCTTCCACTTTCCAGGAGAGACAGTTCGGGAATGTAAATATGATACAACAATGTCGAAAGGTAGGTTTATTTCCTATCTTAAGGTGAGGAGGATGATTACTAGGGGTTGTATTTATCATCTTGATCACGTTCATGATATAGATGCAGAACCACCAACTCTTCAATCTATTCTGGTAGTTAATGAATTTCAAGATGTATTTCCAGACGAGCTCCCTCGTATCCCTCCAGAACGGGAAATTGATTTTACTATCGATATGCTACTAGGTACACAACCCATATCTATCCCTCCATATAAAATGGCTCCTGCTGAACCAAAGCAGTTGAAGGATAAACTGAAATACTTGCTGGATAAAGGCTTTATTAGGCCTAGTGCTTCACCATAGGGCGCGCCAGTGTTATTCGTAAGGAAGAAAGATGGCTCACTAAGAATGTGTATCAATTACAGACAGTTGAATAAGGAGACTATAAAGAATAAGTATCCCCTTCCGAGGATCGATTACTTTTTTGATCAGTTACAAGGTGCTAAGTGCTTCTCAAAGATTAATTTAAGATTAGGGTACCACTAGATACGAATTAGGGAGAAAGACGTTCCAAACACAACTTTAAGAACCAGATATGGACACTTTGAGTTCTTGGTAATGTCTTTTGGATTAACTAATGCCCCAGAAGTGTTCATGGACATGATGAATAGTATATTCAGGCTGTATCTAGACTTGTTTTTTATTGTATTTATTGATGATATTTTGATGTATTCACGTTCAAAAGCTGATCATGCAAATCATCTACGAGTAGTCCTTCAGGTTCTTCGAGATCGAGAACTTTATGCAAAGTTTCTACGTGTGAGTTCTGGTTTTACTCTGTAGCTTTCTTAGGCCATATTGTATCAGATGCAGGCATTGGGGTTGATACACAGAAGATTGAGGCTGTGAAGACTTGGCCTAGACCCACGACTCCAACTGAGGTTCGTAGTTTCTTAGGGTTAGTTGGGTACTAAAGAAGGTTTGTAGAGGGGTTTTTTTCACTTTCAACCCCATTAACGACGCTGACTCAAAAAGCAGCTAAGTTCCAGTGGACTGAGGCTTGCGAGCATAGTTTCCAGGAGCTAAAGGAAAGGTTGACATTAGCAGCAGTTCTACCATTGTCAGAGGGTTCAGAAGGTTATGTGGTGTATTGTGATGCT
>JAJONQ010042207.1:0-24929 GCA_036250385.1 Solanum microdontum | reverse complement strand
TGGATCAGCGATTGAAGCCCATTGAGCTTATCATTGAACTCCTTGGTTTGAGATCTTGTTATGGGCCTCCTTGGAGTTTCTAAAGCTTCATCCTTGTCCTTCAATGGAGTAGAGCTTCCTTGGATGCTATCAATTACTTTGGTTAATACAAACAATTAGGCGATATACCAATTTCAAAATATCAAGTACACTTCTCAATCATTATGCTAGACATCCAAATAAACAACAAACTTCTAACCTCTTAACCTCAAGGAAGGACTTTGAACTCATCAAATTTAAGCTTGCTCACCTATTCTCATCAAAGAAAGTTAATAAAATTACCTATCTATCATGAAACAAGTGCCCTCACAATAAGAAATAGTTCACACACTGAAATCAAAAGATTGAATATACATTAAGGACTTAGCATCAAAGAACCATATGCTTGCCCACACACTCACCAAGAAAATTCTCATGTATGCACAAAGAACCCTATGCTTGCCCATTATGTACATGTCCACTAATTAAGCATGCTTGAATATAATCGAATAGGACTTTAACAGGTTGTAATGTAGGCTAGGGGATAGGTAGGAAAATTATATAATAGTGACTTACACTTCCTTAATAACTTTGCAATTTTATACTTCATCACCCATTATTTTCTTCTCTTTATTTTCAGCTCTCTCTTCAACAATTATTTCACAAGTAATTCTCATTTTCTCAAGAATGTTTCAATCATTTGTTTAAAGTTTTCCATCATAATATCCACCCTCAACTTACGTATTTTACATGCATTAAGGTGCACAATGTCCTTGGAAGGACTAGGGCCATCATCAAGGTAACTTCTTCTGTTCATCGCTTTTTATTTTGTTACATAACATTCTTTTAAACATTGCTTTTTAAGCACTATGTAGCTATCATTGATTACCTTTTCACTCAACCATCCTTTTTTCTTCAGAATTAGCAATTAGAATAAGTCTATGATACAATGCTCAAGGAAGAAAGGTGCAAAAACTAGGGATTCAACAACATAGTTTAGGGCAAAATATAGCTACCAACAGAAGGCTATAGGCTCAAAAGGGCTAACTAATGATATAATATCTAAAAAGGCTAAAATTTACCAGACAAATCAAAGAAAGCCTATTATCATCTTCTAAACAAAGAAACACTTTTTATTTCGCTTCAATAACATGCAGGGCAAGTTCTAGGCTAAGATTCAAAATATGGAATAAACAAAATCTCACCACAAATGGCACAAGTATCAATTAAGATGAATCAATTCCACTTCTAAGAGAGACAGGATCATGGCATACTACAAAATAAAATAAGTTATATACAAAGTCACAACCATGAACCTAGATGTCAAAAAGTTTACAATTTCACTAGCAATCAAGCATTCACAAGAAATTACTGATCAAAATTAGGCCAAAATAGTAAGTATCACATAACTCAAAAGGGTCTTTTCTTTTCTCTTCAAAAATAAAAAAAAATAAAACAAAAATAAAATTTTTAAATAAAATTTATTCCTAAAAAAATAAATAAAAGACACTCAGTTCAAAGGGACTATCCCCAGGAAAAGAACCTAAAACAAAATCCAAACAACACATCCTAAAAAAAAAAAAATCACCCAATAAAATGGTAAAAACTAGGAATTCATTCCTACACCCCACACTTAAAAATATGCTATATCCCCAAAGCATCAAATAAAATTTGAAACAAGGATTAGGAAAACTCCATGAGGCCTTTAGGCCTAGCTAGTAGCATGTTCTCTTAATTTTCATCAAGGGTCGTCACCCCACACTTAAGCTCAAACATGCTCCTTTGCTTCAATTTTTTTTTGTGGGTACTCAGACTTCTCCTAATCTGCAAAAACAAGAAGAAAAAAAAGTGATACTAATAAAATAAAATAAAATAAGAAGCTACACTACTAATTGGGTTGCCTCCCACTAAGCGCTTAATTTAACGTCGTGGCACGACACCATCAATTTTACTATTTTTCTTTCCACTTTGAAGATATGAATTGCACAGCTAATTTCACATCAATTTTTCTATTACGCTCAAGGGGTGGTTGTAATGACCTGAGAGCACCCCCTAGTCGTAACACGGTGTACTAGACCTCTCAGAAGTCTTATACAAACCCTTAGCATATCATGAACATTAAAGCATAATAACATATTGGAAAATTTAAAAGGTTTCTTTACAATCGAAGACTATATAAAACAAGAGAGAGTCTATGACACTATGTCTCAAACCATCTATAACATTTAGAATAACAACTCTTTCATAACAACTTAGGGACACGGCCCTTACATAATAATTACTAGGGACATGACCCTTTCACATGTCTAAAGACATAATGACATATGTGTACGAGGTAGGTTCATCCTCGAAACTATGAGGACTCCCCAAGTCTTCATTCCCAAGCTCCTTAGAAACCTAACTTCCAAGCATAAGACATCACATCACCAAACCCTAACTTTGTAATAATGTAGAAGAAATATGGGCTAGTACAACACACGTACTAAGTATTGAAGCCATGCAAGTAAAACCACTAAAACATGCTTAAAGGGACATTTAGTTGAAACCATGATTTATGCACTTTTGAACACCATTCTTTAGAAGAGTTGGAGAACATAAGTCATTAAGAACTCACATATAGTTTATCAAATACAAGGGTCACACATCAACAAAGCATAGTCTCCAAACATAGTCATAATGCATACATCATTCATTACAGGATATAATACTCATGCATAGTCAATACCAAGGTCATTCCGTCATAATAGAGTAATCACATAAGTAACCCCAGGTTCTACTTGTGCAATGCAAAGGTAGGGTCCATAGTCCTACCTACACTAAGTATTACATTTGGATCACCATGCTCATACTTATCATACATTACTCTTATCCATAGGTCATATACATAGTAAGGTGACATTCGCAAACATTAGTTCATATCACGAAAAGTCAATAATTAACATAATACAATTAAAGCATGCATTATTCATAATCTTCATAATAAGATAGAACAACACCATTAAGGCATAGTTCATGCAATATGTTCATATCATACATCTTATTCATAATTCAAATAGTCCATATCATAGGAAAACCATCTTCATAACTCCTTCATGAACTCACTTGTGTAATGTACACATGGAGGCCTATACCCCCACATATACTAAGCTAATTCATAAAGAAGTCATTAGTGAACTTCACATGCATAATAGTCATTCATATCTTACAATAAGTGAAGCCAACCTTAACATGCTTTTCATCTTTTAACATCACTCCATAAGACACCACTCATAACCCCCTTTTCAAGCCTACTAGTGCAAGGTACATATGAAGTCCCATACCCCCATATATACTAAGTAAACAATCAACAAGTCATAAGCATAGTCACATACTTCATTAATCGTCATGACAAGCGAACTAACCATAATATCATTCCAACATGTAGACAACCCAAGCAATACCAGTGCAATACAAGGAATAGAACCCCATAACCCTATTAAAAGCCAAGTATCACATTTAGCAACCTACTTCATGCATACATTCATAAGATCAGATTTCGTCATAACTTACCATATTCATAATGATCATACATAACATAGCTTCAACATACATAAGTCATAATCATCATAATCATAACAGAACAATACTACAACCACCTCTTAGGATCCCAAAGGAGCAATGTGCAAGAGAAGTCCCATACCCTCCCTTACACTATGTAGAAACCCTTTGTAAGAGTTCACACCTTTCATACCTTCATTTACTTTTGCATTAGGGAAATATTGCAATAACTGACATAGACCACGAGAGATACATGGAATCCGGTGTTCTACTCCCACATTGAAAAGAGAGGGTTAACGCTTGCCTAAGGTGTAACCATTCGTAAATAACTATCTAGGTGGATCCACTAAGCTAGATTCCAATGTGGGCACATAGTTAAGGGTGTTTCTAGAAACCCTAACTTACTAAACATGGGGGTTTCCATCTAATGAGACAACACATACCGTGGGTAATCTGGACTTGCTAAATGTGAGGAAACCCATGTCAGGAGTTGGACTTACTAAACGTGAGACCCCCATCTCATTTACATGCCGTTTTGGTGCTAAGTAGCTAATTCCCTTTTGTAATCATCTTTAGTCGTCACATAAGTTCACATTAGCCTTTACTAGAATCTTATGTAGACATCTTACCATAATAGCTCATATGTGTTCATAATTGAGTTACAATCCTTTCACCTTAGAAACACTTAGCAAGTGAGTAATCCTTTCACTTTACATTACATTATAATCATGAGAACTACCTTTCAATCATATAGTAATCATACCATAACATACATAAATAGTTCATAGCTAATTCAAGTGTAGAGGGTTAAGGATGAGGAAACTCGGGCATCAGCACCACAACATCACATTAGGTATAGCATCATTACAATCTAAGTAATTCACCTTTCATACTTGAGTTCAAAGAAGAACCGACCTTCTTGCCCTTCATGGGACATTCATAATTCAATTAGTAAACAAGTCATAACCAATACATAATACAAGGTATTGCATGAAGTAATAACATACTCAATATCAATATAAGCAATTCACATATTCACTTCATAGCCTTAAAGGATTCATACAAAGACTCAACCCTAATTTCATAGAAATTATACAAAACCTAGGGTAGAATCATCATACAAACATGAATTACATAACATCTCATTCAATTCATAGCCTTCAATTAATATCCAACACAAACTAGGGTTAGAATTGGAGAAAGAAGGGGAAACATGGGTCTCATGGGGGATTCATCAAAAATCACCAACACTACATGAAATCATCCATAATTATTCATATATCATCAATAAAAATCAGTTTATAACAACAATTCAACATTTAGAAAGAAGACCCACGTTTTTGGATTGAAATCCACAATTTGGGGGATTTTGAAAACCATCTTTGGAAGGACCTCTTGGGAAAAGGGATCCGAAGAGTGAAGAGCAACCATACCTTAGTTAAACCCTATGAATTTCGTCTAAAACCTCCCATCTACAAGCCCTTGCTAAGCTCCTTCCAAGTTCTCCAATGTAGGCTTGAGTTGAGAGAGTTTTGAGAGAGAGAATTTTGGGAGGGAAAAGAATTGGGTTATGTTTTTGGGGTCTTGACATGTGGTGAATTAATGGATTAGTTTAGGGTCCTATAAGCTTATATACTCCATTAATTAACCACCTAAACGACCTCCCTTAACCCCTAATTAATAACTAATTAGAACACTAACCCCCAACTTAACTAAAAACTTCATAAAACTGGCAGCATCTACGCCCTCCACCTACGGACCGTAGGTGCAATCACGGTCCGTAGTTTGGCCTTCGTAGTTCGGACAGTGCTTCACTACTTCGACCATAACTTTATACTCCGAGATCGGAATTGGGTAAACTCGGTGGCATTGGAAAGAGGACTCAAAGACCTTTCGATGGATAGTTAATGGACCACCTAATTCCTTTTGAGCTATGAGATATGACCATTTAGAGTTGACCCTCACTCCTAACTTAAAACTAAAAACTCTTTTTAGGGGACTGTTTTGAGGGTCTAGTTTTCAAACGATTCCATGGTTTAGTTTAGGGTCTTTTTAGCTTAAAAGGGTCATTAACTACCTAACTAAACAACCTCATAAGCCCTTAATCAATCAATTGACCAAACTCCAAAACACCAACCTAAAACTAGAGGGCTGGAAAGTTGGTAGCACCTACGGTCCGTCGATGGGTTCACGTGGCGTGGACTGCCTTCGTGGTTCTTGACTGAGGTTTTCATGTTGTAGGGAACCAACTCAAGTGGAAGGCCTGATCCACGACCTCACTCCACGGGGCGTGGATCAATTGACGCCTTGTCAATGCCCTTCGTGGTTCGAGCTGTTTTTGACAGGTTTTGGCCAAATGTTGGGTCCTCCTCAATGACCCCTTGGGTGGTCCCTGGGGGTCGTACCCAGTCGTTTGGACCCTAAACATGTCCATCTATGAATAAGAGTCAATCCTATGGGTTTTAGACCTCAAACAACACCCCAAACACCACGACAAGACACTAGTACCCACACTAGCACCAAAGACTAGTTTCCGGACGTCATGGTTGTTTCTCGACGTTTGACCTCTAAAATCACCAAACTAACTTCAATAGCCATTTTTCATCATTTAAACAAGTTTCCAGTTATAAATCTAACAAGTGAGGCGCTAGTTCAACCTACTAGATTTAGTCAAGCCTTAGTTAGGTCTTACTAGTTTGTACGGGGTGTTACAATATCCCCTCCTTGGGAACATTCGTCCCCTAATGACACTTAAAAAATTTTAAGGAATCAAAACTCAAAAAAGCAGCCCAACAAGCATGTAACCATCAAAGTGATCTACAACTCTAAAATACACCACACAGAATGAGCATCATTTCAAAAGGAAGAACCTTTACTCCAATTCCACATAGTCAATGCAAATGTAAAGAAGTAGGAACTACATCTATCAATCTATATGCATGATGTAATCATGTTTAGTTATGTTCAAGGAGGAAATATCACCTCCTAGTCATAACATGCTCATATGCAAGTTTCCATGTTTTATAGCACTCTTTCAAGAAGGAACTTCTCAACTCCTCACTAAGACAGGCTCACATCTTATTTTCATGAAGTACAATAGATCACTTATAACCAATGCATTACAACATGAGGGAAACAACTCACACAAACTCATCTTTATTCAAAAACACAAGTTATTATGGGAATGCACAATCCTCATTAATTCACATAAGCATGGGAGGAACTTTCTCCTCCCCTCTTTAGGCAAGTTCAACACTACATAAGGAGCTAACATGCAATTTTTCAAGGACACATTCAAGCAAGTTCATTAATTCACATCGTGAAGTCAAGTATGCCATATTACACACAATGCACAACAATATGTATGAAACTTCGACATATTTCATTTCATTGGAGGAATTTCTTTCCCCAACTCAAATCATGCTTATCAAATCATCTAGGCCGATTATGCAATTACTTCTTAAAAGCACATTTAAACCATTCACCTCATGAATCACATAGGTTATTTACTCTAATTGCCCATCAACATGATGGACATGAGACATGAAAACTCATTTTATCTCAAAACATGAATTCTCAAAAACATATATTTCATAAGGAAATCATGAGAATATAAAAATCACACATGACTTCTAAAACATAACATAAGCCCATCTAGGAACTCTTGGTCTCAAGCTAGAATAAGAATGAAAGAAAGAGGTGAGGATGTCGGGATTTCAACAAATCATGCTTTTTAAGCACACCATCCACTCCTTAGGAGGAAGCCCTCAGTACAACCCTCAAGAAAACTTTTTCCGAGCAATCCTAAAGACATAACCAAACTCACATTTGGCCATCTTTGCAAAAGTCTGTGGTCCTCAACACCTAGCCATACCACCCTTATATGACACAATGAAACACCAAATCCATAATAGGAAGAAATTGTACCCAAATGTCATCCTACTCAAAAAGGTGATATCTAATACACACTCAAGAGCTCCATATTCTTCAACCCATCCGGGCCCTATCATCAATAAAAACACACTAAGTATGCAACCAATCCATACTAAGAGTCACATCAAGGCCTAACATGCCAAGTTTCACTAAGTCAACAAGATTATTCCTAGGGAACAAGGTAAGGGACGTCCTTCACAATTCCTTTTGTTTTCTAAATTTAAACCATTAACCGAGGAAAAATCCTAAAAAGGTTCTATTAACTCATCCGGAGAATTCTAAGCCTCATAGCCTCATAAGGCATCACACTAGGTTAGGTAATACCGAAATACAACATAGCACTTACTCTCACATGAAATTGCCAACATACCGGTACCTTCATCCAAAGAGTATTCCAAGTCAACCCTAGTAGCATCCTTTTCTAAGGCCTTCACTAGGATATCACTCAAGGCATCATATGAATCTACCACTCGGGTCTAGGTTGCTCAAATTCACTAAACCACATAAGGTGAGAATTCAAGCAAACCTATATCATAAACGTTAAGGACACTCAATGACCTTACCATCTAAGCACATTATCCCTCCCTTGGGGTAAGCCTAAACAAACGCATTACACAACATGATTCCTAAACCAATGAGGATTTCAGTCCTACCCTCTTTTAAAGGAGCTCAATCACTCAACATCTCTAGGTACCACTTAAGAATCACTATCCATCAAAATCCAACACATCATAAAACTCATAAGGAATAAGTTGAGTTATACTTAATCAACCACATATGGCCATACCTAAACCCATGAATACTAAGGACAAAACAAAAAGTTCACGATATTCTATTTATCAAATCACAAAAGACAAGTATTACTAGGATTACTCCTACAAGGTCTATCACCTTAGATAGCTCCTTTAAAAACTCTAGAGGATCTCCCTCTATCTTTGGCCCATGGAATTTTGGAATTCAATAAAACATAAAACACATACCGGAACCCTTAAGATCCAATACCACTCATTCTTTGAGACTTAGGGGTAGACATCCTTTCTTGGTTAAACTTTAGGGGATATTTAGAAGAGTTTTGACCAAGAAACCTTTTTCTCTTTCACTAAAGTTGGATCAAGACAACTCTAGACCATTTCAACACTTATCATCACTTTTGGTGGAGTGTACCAACCAACTATGCCTAGGTATTGTCTAAGCACCTTACTCAAATACCATATTTAAGATCAATCTTAAAAGACAACTAACCCTTTGATGTTGGTCAACACCTACACTCTTCTCCCTTAGTTCAACTAGGTAGTACATGCAATCTCAAAGTCAACTTGAAACACAAAATAAATCAAAGATGACCTCACCATTACCTTCCTATGTAGGCACACTATCTCCCCCCTTTGGGATTTAAGCCTACACAAATTCTTCTAACCAATCTTCACTACATATAGGTAACTATTAGGCATTATAACACAACAAGGTAACACCTCAAACTATTACTTCAAGTCTCACAAATCTCATAGCCATAATTGGCATCACATCAAACCTTTGTCCCTTGCTCCTTCTAGCAAGAGCCCTTCAAGTGGTCCTACTCTAAAGACCATCCCACAGGGAATAAGAGAGAAAGCTAATGGATCTATGGCACTACTTGGAGAATGAAGAAGTGAAGTTTTCTAACGTCCTATAGCCTCTCGCTCATAGATGTATCGCGACTCACACAGATGAACAATACTCTACTAGACGTGGTTTGAGATATCCTAAGACCATTTCAAAACCTTATGCTCTGATACCTAGTTTGTAATGACCCGAGAGTACCCCCTAGTCGTAACACGGCGTACTCGACCTCTCAGAGGTCTTATACAAGCCCTTAGCATATCATGAACATTAAAGCATATTGACATATTGGAAAATTCAAAACTTTTCTTTACAATCGAAGACTATATAAAATAAGAGAGAGTCTATGACACTATGTCTCAAACCATCTATAACATTTAGAATAACAACTCTTCCATAACAACTTAGGGACACGACCCTTACATAATAATTACTAGGAGCACGGCCCTTTCACAAGTCTAAAGACATATAACATAAAGACATAATAACATAAGTATACGAGGTAGGTTCATCCTCGAAACTATGAGGACTCCCCAAGTCTTCATTTCCAAGCTCCTTAGAAACTTAACTTCCAAGCATAAGACATCACATCACCAAACCCTACACTTTGTAAAAATGTAGAAGAAATATGGGCTAGTACAACCAGTGGCGAATTTAGAGCCAAAAAATAGGTCATCTGCACCCGTGGTTTCTTCATAAAATTAGATATTATATGTATATATTTTCTAAATTTGTATAATATCATATTCTTGCACCCGTACTACGAGAAGTCTAAATGGTCCACATGATTTAATGTTGAGCTTTTGACCTTGATGATTAAGGATTAATTTCCACTTCAATACATTTTTACTTGGTCCACCCATGTTCGAAAAATCCTAAATTCACCTCTTAGTACAACACATGTACTATGTATTGAAGCCATGCAAGTAAGAGCACTATAACATGCCTAAAGGGACATTTAGTTGAAACCTTGATTTATGCACTTTTGAACACCATTCTTTAGAAGAGTTGGAGAACATAAGTCATTAAGAACTCACATATAGTTTATCAAACACAAGGGTCACACATCAACAAAGCATAGTCTCCAAACATAGTCATACATATATCACTCATTACAAGATATATTACTCATGCATAGTCAATACCAAGGTCATTGCATCATAATAGAGTAATCACATAAGTAACCCGAGGTTCTACTTGTGCAATGCATAGGTAGGGTCCATAGTCCTACCTACACTAAGTATTAACTTTGGATCACCATGCTCATACTTATCATAAATTACTCTTATCCATAAGTCATATACATAGTAAGGTGACATTCACAAACATTAGTTCATATCAAGAAAAGTCATTCATTAACATAATACAATTAAAGCATGCATTATTCATAATCTTCATAATAAGATAGAACAACACCATTAAGGCATAGTTTATGCAATATGTTCATATCATACATCTTAGTCATAATTCAAATAGTCCATATCATAGGTAAACCATCTTCATACCAACTCCATGAACTCACTTGTGCAATGTACACATGGAGGCCCATACCCCCACATATACTAAGCTAATTCATAAAGTAGTCATAAGTGAAGTTCACACGCATAATCATCATTCATATCTTACAATAAGTGAAGCCAACCTTAACATGTTTTTCATCTTTTAACATCACTCCATAAGACACCACTTATAACCCACTTTTCAAGCCTACTAGAGCAAAGTACATATGAAGTCCCATACCCCCACATAGACTAAGTAAACAATCAAGAAGTCATAAGCATAGTGACATACTTCATTAATCGTCATGATAAGATAACTAACCATAATATTATTCCAACATGTAGACAACCCAAGCAATACTAGTTCAATGCAAGGAATAGAACCCCATAAACCTATTCAAAGCCAAGTATCACATTTAGCAACCAACTTCATGCATACATTCATAAGATCATATTTCCTCATAACTTACCATATTCATAATGATCATACATAACATAGCTTCAACATACATAAGTCATTATCATCATAATCATAAGAGAACACTACTACAACAACCTCTTAGGATCCCACAGGTGCAATGTGCAAGAGAAGTCCCATACCCTCCTTTACACTATGTAGAAACCCTTAGTAAGAGTTCACACCTTTCATACCTTCATTTACTTTTACATTAGGGAAATATTGCAATAACCGACATAGACCACGAAAGCTACATGGAATCCGGTGTTCTACTCCCACATTGAAAAGAGAGGGTTAACGCTTGCCTAAGGTGTAACCATTCGTAAATAACTATCTAGGTGGATCCACTAAGCTAGAGTCCTATGTGGGCACATAGTTAAGGGTCAAGGAGATTGCCTCTAGAAACCCTAACTTACTAAACGTGGGGGTTTCCATCTCATGAGACAACACATATCGTGGGAAATCCAGACATGCTAAACGTGAGGAAACCCATGTGGGGAGTCGGACTTACTAAACGTGAGACCCCCATCTAATTTACATGTCATTTCGGTGCTAAGAATCTAATTCCGATTTGTAATAATCTTTAGTCGACACATAAGTTCACATTAGCCTTTACTAGACTCTTATGTAGACATCTTACCATAATAGCTCATATGTGTTCATAAGTGAGTAACAATCCTTTCACCTTAGAAACACTTAGCAAGTGAGTAAACCTTTCACTTTTCATTACATTATAATCATGAGAACTACCTTTCAATCATATAGTAATCATACCATAACATACATACATAGTTCATAGCTAATTCAAGTGTAGAGGGTTAAGGATGAGGTTACTCGGTTATCAACACCACAACAACACATTAGGTATAGCATCATTACAATTTAAGTAATTCACCTTTCATACTTGAGTTCAAAGAAGAACCAACCTTTAGACCTCCTTGCCCTTCATGGGACATTCATACTTCAATTACCAAACAATTCATAACCCACGTTTTTGGATTGAAATTCACAATTTGGGAGATTTTGAAAACCATCTTTGGAAGGAACTCTTGGGGAAAGGGATCCCAAGAGTGAAGAGCAACCATACCTTAGTTAAACCCTATGAATTTCGTGAAAAACCTCCTATCTACAAGCCCTTGCTAAGCTCCTTCAAAGTTCTCCAATGGAGCCTTGAGTTGAGAGAGTTTTGATAGAGAGAATTTTTGGAGGGAAAAGAATTGGGTTATGTTTTTGGGGTCTTGACTTGTGGTGAATTAATGGATTAATTTAGGGTCCTATAAATTAACCACCTAACCGACCTCCCTTAACCCCTACTTAATAACTAATTAAAACATTAAACCCCAACTTAACTAAAAACTTCATAAAAGTGGCATCATCTACTCCCTCCACCTACGGACCGTAGGTGGAGTCACGGTCCGTAGTTTGGCCTTTGTAGTTCTGACAGTGCTTCACTATTTCGACCATAACTTTTTACTTCGAGATCGGAATTGGGCAAACTCGGTGGTGTTTGGAAGAGGACTCAGAGACCTTTCACTGGATTATTAATTTCCCACCTAATTCGTTTTGAGCTATGAGATATAACCATTTAAAGTTGACCCTCACTCCTAACTTTAAACTAAAAACTCTTTTTAGGGGACTGTTTTGAGGGTCTAGTTTCCAAACGATTCCATGGTTTAGTTTAGGGTCTTTTTAGCTTAAAAGGGTCATTAACTACCTAACTAAACAACCTCATAAGCACTTAATCAATCAATCAACCAAACTCCAAAACACCAACCTAAAACTAGAGGGCTGGAAATTTGGCAGCACCTACGCTTGCCCATCCACGGACCGTGGATGGGTTCACGTGGCGTGGACTGCCTTTGTGGTTCTTGACTGAGGCTTTCCTGTTGCAGGGAACCAAGTCAAGTTTCAGGCCTGATCCACGACCTCACTCCACGGGGTATGGATCAATTGACGCCTCGTCAATTGCCTTCGTGATTCAAGCTGTTTTTGACAGCTTTTGGCCAAAGATTGGGTCCTCCTCAAGGACCCCTTGGGTGGTCCCTGGGGGGTCGTACCTAGTCGTTTGGACCCTAAACATGTCCATCTATGAATAAGAGTCACTCCTATGGGTTTTAGACCTCAAACAACACCCCAAACACAACGACAAGACACAAACACCCACACTAGCACCAAAGACTAGTTTCCGGACGTCATGGTCGTTTCTTGACGTTTGACCTCTAAAATCACCAAACTAACTTCAATAGCCATTTTTCATCATTTAAACAAGTTTCCAACTATAAAAATAACATGTGAGGCTCTAGTTCAACTTACTAGATTTAGTCAAGCCTTAGTTAGGTCTTACTAGTTCGTACGGGGTGTTACAATATCCCCTCCTTGGGAACTTTCATCTCCGAATGACACATAAAAAATCTTAAGGGATTAAAACTCAAACTACCAGCCCAACAAGCATGTAATCATCAAAGTGATGTACAAATCAAAAATACACCACACTCAATGTGCATCATTTCAAAAGGAAGAACCTTTATTCCAATTCCACATAGTCAATCCAAATGTAAAGAAGTAGGAACTACATCTATCAATCTATATGCATGACATTATCATGTTTTAGTTATGTTCAAGGAGGAACTACCTTTTCCTAGTCATAACATGCTCATATGCAAGTTTCCATGTTTCATAACACTCTTTCAAGGAGGAACTTCTCAACTCCTCACTAAGACATGCTCACATCTTATTTTCAGGAAGTACAATAGATCACTTATAACCAATGCACTACAACATGAGGGAAACAACTCACACAAACTCATCTTTATTCAAAAACACAAGTTTTTATGGGAATGCACATTCCTCATTAACTAACATAAGAATGGGAGGATCTATCTCCTCCCCTTTTTAGGCAAGTTCAACACTACATAAGGAGCTAACATGCAATTTCACAAAGACACATTCAAGCAAGTTCATTAATTCAAATCATGAAGTGAAGTATGCCATATTACACACAATGCACAACAATATGTATGAAACTTAGACATATTTCATTTCATTGGAGGAATTTCTTTCCCCAACTCAAATCATGCATATCAAATCATCTAGGCCAATTATGCAATTACATCTTAAAAGCTCATTTAAACCATTCACTTCATGAATCACGTAGGTTACTTATTCTAATTTCCTATCACCATGAGGGACATGAGACATGAAAACTCATTTTATCTCAAAACATGAATTCTCAAAAAAAATATTTCATGAGGTAATCATGAGAATATAAAAATCACACATGACTTCTAAAACATAACATATACCCATCTAGGAACTCTTGGTCTGAAGCTAGAATAGGAATGGAATAAAGAGATGAGGATGTTGGGATTTCAACAAATCATGCTTTTTAAGCACACCATCCCCTCCTTAGGAGGAAGCCCTCACTACAACCTTCAAGAAAACTTATTCCAAGAACTCCTAAAGACATAACCAAACTCACATTTTGCCATCTTTGCAAAAGTCTATGGTCCTCAACACCTAGCCATACCACCCTTATATGACACAATCAAACACCAAATCCATAATAGGAAAAAATGTACCCAAATTTCATCCTACTCAAAAAGGTGATAACTAATACACACTCAAGAGCCCCATATTCTTCTAACCACCCGACCCCTATCATCAATAAAAACACACAGAGTATGCAGCCCATCCATACTAAGAGTCACATCAAGGCCTAACATGCCAAGTTTCACTAAGTCAACAAGAGTATTCCTAGGGAACAAGGTAAGGGACATCCTTCACAAACCCTTTTTTTTCTAACTTTAAACCATTAACCAGGGTAAAATCTGAAAAAGGTTTTATTAACCCATCCGGAGAATTCTAAGCCTTATAAGGCATCATATTAGGTAAGGTAATACCGAAATACAACATAGTACTTACTCTCCCATGAAATTACCGACATACCGGTACCTTCATCCAAAAAGTATTCCAAGTCAACCCTAGTAGCATCCTTTTCTAAAGCCTTCACTAGGATATCACTCAAGGCCTCATATGAATCTACCACTCTGGGTCTAGGTCGCTCAAATTCACTAAACCACATAAGGTGAGAATTCAAGCAAACCTATATCATAAACATCAAGGACAATCAATGACCTTACCATCTAAGCACATTATCCCTCACTTGGGGTAAGCCTAAACAAACTAATTACTCAACATGATTCTTAAACCAATGAGGATTTCAGTCCTACCCTCTTTTAAAGGAGCTTAATCACTCAGCATCTCTAGGTACCACTTAAGAATCACTATCCATCAAAATCCAACACATCATAATCCTTATAAGGAATAAGTTGAGTTATACTTAATCAACCACATATGGTCATAACTAAACCCATGAATACTCAGGCCAAAACAAAAAGTTCACGATATTCTATTTTTCAAGTCACAAAAGACAAATATTACTAGGATTACTCCTACAAGGTCCATCACATTAGATAGCTCCTTCAAAACCTCTAGAGGATCTCCCTTTATCTTTGGCCCATGGAATTCTGAAATTCAATAAAACATGAAACACATACTAGAACCCTTAAAATGCACTACCACTCATTATTTGAGACTTAGGGTAGACATCCTTTCTTGGTTAATCTTTAGGGGATACTTAGAAGAATTTTGACCAAGAAACCTTTTTTCTCTTTCACTAAAGTTGGATCAAGACAACTCTAGACCATTTCAACCCTTATCATCATTTTTGGTGGGGTCTACCAACCAACTATGCCTACGTATTATCTAAGCACCTTACTCAAATACCATACTTAAGATCAATCTTAAAAGACAACTAACCCTTTGATGTTGGTCAACACCTACACTCTTCTCCCTTAGTTCAACTAGGTAGTACATGAATCTCAATGTCAACTTGAAAACACAAAATAAACCAAAGATGACCTCACAATTACCTTGCTAAGTAGGCACACTATCTCCCCCCCTTTGGGATTTAAGCCTACACAAGTTCTTCTAACCAATCTTCACTACATATAGGTAACTATTAAGCATTATAACACAAAAAGGCAATAGCTCAAATTATTACCTCAAGTCTCACAAATCACATAGCCATAATTGACATCACAACAAACCTTTCTCCCTCGCTCCATCTAGCAAGACCCCTTCAAGTGGTCCTACTCTAAAGACCATCCCACAAGGAATAAGAGAGAAAGCTTATGGATCTATGGCACAACTTGGGTCAACCCTTAGCTAAATTTTCAAGGGGGTTTTAGGGATGGGTTGCAGTTGCAAATCACGGACCAGCAGAACGGATTGTGGGTCCTCCTACGATCCATGTGTGGCAACCAGTGGCGAATTTAGAGCCAAAAAATAGGGCATCCGCACCCGTGGTTTCTTCGTAAAATTAGATACTTTATGTATATATTTTCTAAATTTGTATAATATCATATTCTTGCACCCGTACTACGAGAAGTCTAAATGGTCCACATGATTAAATGTTGAGCTTTTGACCTTGACGATTAAGGATTAATTTCCACTTCAATACATTTTTACTTGATGCACCCATGTTCAAAAAATCCTAAATTCGCCTCTGGTGGCAACCGTGGGTCACACCTGCTACTTCTGAAAAATTTGTATTTAGGTTTATTTTGGATACGGGGTGTTACAAAGCATTAAGAGGCAATTGAGGCAAGAAATAATATGGATTTTGTTTGAGAGTCTACAAGAGGTACCTGATATATGCACAAGGAGAAGAGATTCAACAATCAAAAAATATTGAGGTTGAGGCAGTGGCCATCATAGAAGCCGTTTATCTTTGCACTGTCATGAACCTCAATAGAGTCTGCATTGAAATTAACTCATTGATTATGGTTAAGATATTATATGGAATCTGGGAAATCTCATTGAATTAAAGAGTTTTTGTGGAAGGCATAAAGGAATTTTCTTATCATGTGAGGTCCAAGTACAACATGTGTACCAAGAAATAAATTGTCTAGCATATTTCTTTGCAAACCTTTCATTAGAGAACGAAAACAAGTTCAATTTTTCTATATTCTTCAGATCATCCTATATATTCTAAGAAGATTTTAAATTTTGACAAACAACAATTTGCTACACTAAGGATTCACACCAAAGAATTAAAGCACAACAGCCACAAGGAAAAGCATAAGCATTTATCATTTGTGCTGGAAGATAATATCATACATGATTTTCTAAGCAAGCCAAAAGGATATCAAATGGATGACTCAATTTCTTTTATGTGTTAGAGGTAAAATGACATTCAATTTAAGTGTACCCACACTACATGCTAGATGAGACCACGATTTGGACTCATTCAGGGCTTTATTTGGATAGATTTAGTGTCCTCAATTGCTTATTTTATGCAAGTAACTGATGTAAAGTCCTTGATTTCTAGGTATTTGGATTGAGGAAGAAAGCATGGACACTAATGAGTAAAAAGAAACAAGGAAGCTGAAAAAATGAAGAAAAGAAGGCCTGTTGATCGCCGAATCCATTGGACGAGTCGCCGATGGGCTATTACCTCACCTAAAGTTTAGTGTGCCAAGCCTTGAATGAGAAAATTAACTCAGCGAGAGAAAGGAGCAGTCGGCGAGTCGTCGAACGGTCCATGAAAGATGGAACCCCTCCATACAAAAATAAGAGAAAAAGGAGAAAATAATGAAAAAGTTATGGAATAATGTTTTGAAAGTGCAAAGAAAATGGGGTGCCCAACAGTCCATGAAAGATGAATAATGGGGTGTCTTTTGAGCATTAATGAGAATGATGAAAAAAAGGAAAGAAAGTGTTGTTCATACCACATTTCATGAGGAATACAGCCATTGAGGCTAAATGACCATACCTTTGCACTCAGCCCCATTAGAAGCCTTGAAAAGACCTTTTTGATCTTCACTGAGCTGAAACAATTATTGGTTGGAAAATAAGGGCTCTATGGGTAAAGTCATGCATTGTGTTCATCTTTGTGAGTGTGAGTGTTGATTGTGATTCTGGAGCTAATTAATAGGTGAACCATTGCGTGTGAATAAGGAATCATTCTTTGTGTGATGGCATTTGAGTACCTTTGTTGAGCTTGAACTTGCATTTTAAGCAACTATTGTAAACTTGAGAATCTTTGATAATGGTTAGTCACAACTTGAATCTTTGAGTGCACAATTGATCTTTGCATGAGTAAGTTGAGTCTTTTTGTGTGCATTAATGATTGAGTCTTGTGTAACACTGTTTGAGACTTCCTTGTTGAACTGCTGAACTTTAGGACAAACAAAAGTTTAAGTTGGGGTGTTGATTAGTCCATTATGTGGACTCATTTAGGGCTTTATTTGGATAGATTTAGTCCTCAAATTCTTATTTTATGCCAATAACTGATGGAAAGTCCTTGATTTCCAGGTATTTGTATTGTGGAACAAAGCATGGACAATAATGAGAAAAAAGGAACAAGGCAGCTAAAAAAATGAAAAAAAGAAGGCATGTTGATTGCCTAATCCATTGGGCGAGTCGTCGATGGGCTAATACCTCGCCTAAAGTTACAGTGTGCCAAGCCCTGAAGAAGAAAATCAAGTTGGCGAATCGTCGTACGGTTCGGCGATGCAGTGTTGGATCTCCCAAATATACAGAACTTGAGGATGCGGAAGGCCAAAGAAAAAAGGCGATGGAGTTGACCAAAGGGCGGATTGCCGAGTTGATCGGCAATCCCGACTTATTGCGCCGAATGGTCATTCACATCATATTATTGGCGACTATAAATACATTTTTGAATTCATAGTTTAGTATCAATTTTCATAACATAGAATGTTTGAGTTAGAACTCTGGATTTGAGACAAACCTTTTCCTTTGCTTTGAAGAATTGAAGTTTTCCATTTTTGAGAAATTGGAACTGGGTCTTTGAAATTCTTCAATTTAGACCTTTATAAAGACAAAATTAATATTACCGAGTTGATGGAAACACAATTTATTAAAAATTTCTATCTTTTTATGATGTCTAGCTAAAACCCCAATTCTTGGGGTGTGATTATGGGTATTGCTAATTGATAGTTTAAATGTTGTTTAAAAGTGATTTCAATCAGTAGTTGCAAATGCAATTCTACCTTAGTGTTTTTTGGCTTGCTTAAGGGAGAGGTTTTAAAACCAAGATTACTGAATTAATGGTCTGTGCGTATTGGGTTGTCATAGGTTCAGCTCGAGAGAGTTAATCTTAAACCCTTTTCCACACATTCAGCTTGAGATATTGAATGGACTAAAGCATAGGTTGTTCTTAATTGCTGCTTGTTGGTGTTTGAGAGAAACTATTTTGACTCGAGGTAAATTGCTCGAGAGAAAGTTTATCCCCACTAAATTCTAGCTTATTCACTGAATTACAGTCATTTGCAATCTGTTGCAATCACCCATCCAAGAACCCGTGTCATTACTTGTTAATTCGTGTTAGTTGTTGTTATTGTAGCTGATAGTTAAAACCAAAACCCCTTTATTTGAAACTTGTGTCACCCCTTAATTTGAATTATTCTTTTGTTCGTAAATGTCTTTACCTATGATTGACTTGAACATATTCGTACTTTGCTCTTGATTCTCAAACACGTACCACTCCCTGTGGGATTCGACCCCAACTCATTTAGTTGGGTTATATTACTAACTAACGATCGTTGACGCTTAGTATTGGATGAAGTGTATTTTAAACATTAATCAATCAAAATGGCACCGTTGCCGGGGAGTGGTGTTGGTTGAGATTTTTTAGTTAAGTTGAACTTTGTTCTTGTTAGTTGTAGCTGAATCTACTTACTTTCTATTTTGGTTTTCGTGTTGCTTGTTGAGCAGAGAAATTGAGCATGTCTGGTAACAACAGGGACAAAATGGATCACCCTTCTTTGAGATTGATGAGTCTCAGGGATGACATCCTAACCTTTAAGCAATTGGAGGGTGAGGCCATTTATCAGTTGTGGCAAAGATTTGAGGACCTATTACAACGAGTTGCCCAACTCATGGAATCTCAGATAACATGCTATTGGACTGCTTCTATTTAGATCTTGGTCTGAAAAATAGAGGAGTGGCTGACCAAATGTCTCCGGGGGGTCTCTCACGACTACCTTACGCAATAACAGCCTAGCTCCTTGATCACATGGCCAAGACCAACAAGGAGATTAAGAAGGACCAGATTTTGGCCACACTGCTAACTCAGCTGGATCTAGTGGGCAAAAAGATCATGGAATTGGAAGCACCGGACAAAAAGAAAGACATGTACATTCCCTCTCACGAGCGTATAAAGCCCAAGGTGTACGAGGGTGGACAAATAGAAGAGATACTCTCTCTCTCATTATTCACAAAGTCGAAGAGCACGACAAAGTGTTGAATGAGATAAAAGAGAATGTCTCACTGCTGAATGAGATGGATGCCTCCCATTCCATATATGTCCAGCTGCTTCAGACCCAAATGGGTCATGTGTTGTCTCGTCTCAACCCCACAAATCACAATTAAGTGGGGAAGTAATGCCACAACATTAACTAAGGTGCTTCTTGGGAGGCATCACAAGTGTTTATCGCTTTATTTTTGTTTTAGAAATAATCGTGTGTTGATTTTGCAAGTTGAAGTGTGGATTGTGTTTGAAAAGTGTAGGTTGGTGAGCCAAAAGTCCAGTCGATGACTCACCGAAGAGGTCAGCTAGCCCGACTTAGACCTCCATTGGACTCAAGAAAATTTTAATAATTGGAGTCTGTAAAACTCGGTGAGCCCACAAGTTGATCGGCGAATCGCCGACCAAGTTGGTGATCATGACTTTGTCCGTCGTTTGGACCCCTACATTAACTGGAGGTTCTGTAAAACTCGGCGAGGTAAGTGCCCACTCGGCGTTTTATCGAGTGGGTCGGCGAGTAAGGCTAATGTTGCCGAATGGGCGGGAACTGGACGGTTTTTAAAGGCCAAAGGTTTAAACTTTCAAACTCTTTAAGTTTCCCTCACTTTTGAACTTCACAAACACACAACCACACTATATTTTCTATATTTCTTGAATTATTATCACATTTTTGTCGTCAGATTTGTGTTCAGAGTTGGATTACTTTGCCGCCTAGCGTTTCAAAGTATTTATTCGGCATCTAAGGTTGGTTTTTCGAACCCCGAATTGATTTTTAGCAATTTTGACTCACTTGCAAATGATTTTTATCTTAGTGAAGTGTGTTGGGCCTCTCTGATCGTAATTGTAGATGTGTGTTCTTGTTTTAATTTGAATATCGTTCCCATAATGCCTATATTGTTGAATTTCTGAGTTTTTTGTGCTTTATACTTGATTAAAATAGTGTGGTTGTGCTTGCATATTGTTGGGTCTAGTCAGGTGAAGTTTAAGTAACCCGTATTTGTGCCAAATGACGTAATTTGTCCAATGATAGAGCGATTAACGTCTTTCTTAAGGGCAAAACTCATCAAATGGCCAAATTTGGCCAAACCGGAAGAAGTCTGAGTATCCTGGGGGCATGGGTGTAATGGGTCTTAGCTTAATTGTAATAGTGCATGTTTTGATTTTGTTTTTGGGGGCTGCAAGGTTGAATATGGGAAGTTGGGTTGAAAGTGGGCACGTTGGGTCATTTGGCGAGTTAGGTTGAGCTCGCCAAACCACTCGATGATTCACCGAATTTCCCTAATTGCCTTTAATTTCATGCTTTATCTTGAAAAAGGTTCTGTAACTTTCGGCAAGAAGCCTGATTTCACCGAGTGCACTCAACGACTTGCCAAATGTCTTTCTTGATCGCCCTTTATCTGCGCCCCTAATCCTTACAAACACTGTAACTCTCGGCAGACTAATCCTTGATCGCCAAATTTTGTCGGTGATTCACCGAAAAGCCCTTCCCATCGCCGACATGCCATTTGTCGGAGAAATTTTTGAGCCAATCCTTTTGGTGAACCCGATATGGTTCGCCACAGTGATTCGGTGACTCGCCGACTGGTTCGGCGAGTCTATTTAAAACTGTGTTCTTCTGTGCTTTTGCTTGGATTACTTTTAAATTTTTCTGATGTTTTGTACATATGGCTAGGACAAACATCGACTTGCCACCGCAAAAAATAGCACGGGGTATTGTGATAAATGAATGGGGAGAAAATCCTCCCAAAAAGGGAAGAACAAAGCCTCCAACGGGAGGTTAGAACAAAGGCAAGAGGCCCACATCTGAAAGAGTGGATGCTGATTCCCAAGATGCGTTATATGAGCCTGAGGATGACCATCCATTATAGTCTCGGAGGGCTCAAATCCATGCTAGATCTCACCCTGACTCAGCTAGAGTCCCTTCTAGCTTCCACCCCAGCAGATTTAGTGCCAGCTTTGGCACCTCATGTAGCTCCTGTACCACTAGTGGTTCCTCCTCCACGGCTACTTAACATACTGAAAGCTGATAGGTTGCGAACGATTCTTAAGGAGAAACTGCTTTCGATAGAAGGCTTAGACGAAAGATACTTCGGGGTGAGGGACACCCTCCAGTTCCACCATTTTGAGTAGTTCACCAGGCCCTGAGGCCTGTACATACCTACATGGGTCAGGGAGTTCTACTCTGCATATGGTGACCTGGTTCCAAAAAGCAAGAAAAAGGCCAGTGAGTTCAAACTAGTGGGGTCCATTATGGTACGGGGGACAGTAGTTTACTGTAGCCATGATCATATCAACGCGGTACTTGACAGGGGATTAGAATTTGACTACCCCAACCTGGCTATCACTACAACATCATTGGATGAGCTCAAGGGCTGGTTGGCGCCCTCATCTAAGACACCACCTCAAGGTGGATAGAGGCAGGAGTCCTGATCAAGAAGAGGGACTTGAGTGTAGCTGCACGTTATTTGTTTGGGTTTATCAACAGCTCTATTATGCCCTCCTAAAATGAGTCCCTTCTTCGTTATCGTAAGGCGGCTTGCCTTGGGTCGATTATATCTAAGAAGAGCACTGATAAATGGCTTATTATTGAGCAAGAGATGGTCATGAGGGCCAAGTAGAGGCAGACCTCACTTCCATTCCAAGTGCTGATCACAGAGTTGATCCGGCGTGTTGGATTTCCCCGCGATGTAGCTAGTGATATTGAAGTCACTCCTTCCTCCTCCATAGATATAAGACATATAGAGGCTGAATACAATAGAGAGGAGGCTGAATACACTAGAGAGGAGGCTGACAGGAGGAGAGCAGCTGTTGTAGATACATCTTCAGAGGTGGATATCAATTTTATACCTACAGAGCAACTCCGGTAGATACATCTCCGGAGGCATCTTTGCCTACTCCCTGGGCCTTCAACTACATCTTCTCTGACTTCTTCTTTTTCACAAGCTCTGGGTGCCTCTACCTCTGCCCATCCCGTTAGGATCAACCAGGCTATGATTTTGAAGATGGAGCACGTGGCACATTAAACTGATGTAAAGGTGACCCGACTTGAGAGATCCATTCCATAGAAGATCGAAAGTTTCATTCTTGCTACACTTACCCCCCCCCTCTGTACTTCCATTACCACTCTCGCTGAGAGAGTTGAGGTTTGTGAGAGCATACAGGGGGCGATCTCCGAGGTTATGACTTTGAAAGACGAAGTTGCAGATCTGAGAAAGGACGTGGACTATCTAAGTCTACTGACTTCAGTTCACTACTGGAGGTCGTTGGTGATGTTGATGTTCGAGAGACTTCTGAGACTACTCTAGCTACCACCGGAGATATATTTAGGGATGGAACAACAACTGATGAGTTGGAGACGGAGACCGATGAGGAGCAGATTGATATGAGGGAGAAGAGCATATATGGTGACCTTCCATATCTAGAGGAGGTGATTGTACAGTCGGTGATCCAGACATCGCTGACAGATACGTTTATGGCATGCCCGAGTGGAACTGTGGATATGACTCCGGGCACTGATTCCCAAGTTTAGAGCACTACACCGGGCACTGATGCCCAGGCAAATGGAGCGACTATTTAGACAAGAACCCTTTTTACCTCCATCTCTGTCTTATTTTTATTTGCCTTTTTGATATTTTATTGCTTGCATTTGAGGAAAAATAGCTTTTGTTTTGTGGTGGGGTGAGGCCCACCTTTTGTGACTATTGTTCTGTCTATATATTTGGGTTTTTGATCTATAAATTGAGTTGATACTGTATTTTGTGGGTGATTGAGCTTGTGGCTTCTTTCTTTAATTGCAAATGATTTTTGGACCCTTCCGAAAAATTTTATGCCACCTCTTGTTTGTGTTTGAATGTGGTTGTTCTCTTGCAAATTTGAGTATCGGTCTTGATCAATACCGATTAGATAAATAGTGCTCATAATCTAACAAAAATGAATGTGCCGCTACGATGAGGCCAAGTGAAATTGCATAGGCAATATGTGAACTTTTTGCATCTCGTTGTGACTGGCCAATTATCAAATTGAGTCTCTTCTGATGAACATTGCACAGTAGCAAAAGTGTGGAGCCTTGTTTGACATTGTTGTCAATGCCTTGTGTGATGAGCTTACCATGAACCATGTGTGATGACACGTAGAATTTTCCCCGTTGGTCCGTCGACTAAGTGATGCATTCTCTTGAGATGATCTTAGGCAACTTTGAAGAGTGTGAAACAATTTGACATTATACCTCTTTTTATGGCCTACCTTGTGAGTATGTGAACTTCGCTTGAGCACCTTTTGAGGCTTAACCTTTTCTTGGAAGAAACTACATGAAATTGTGACCTTTCGTTATCCATTACCCATATTCCTCATGATTTGTGGTTTGTTTGAATAGCCAAATTAGGCCAAAAGCCTAAGTTGGGGGTGTGGTGAAAAGAGAAGGTAAATCAAGAAATGCAAAGAAGTCTCCTTGACCCATGATTTTGAGAAATATGAAACTCCTCCATACAAAAAAAAAAGAGAAAAAGAAGAAAAGAATGAAAAAGAAAAAGAATGAAAAAGTTGTGGAATAAAGTTG
>JAJONQ010042206.1:0-18429 GCA_036250385.1 Solanum microdontum | reverse complement strand
CAAAGCTAAGGCTGATCCGTTGGGTGTTATCTTTGTGAAAGTAGATGTTGAATATCTTTTTTAATTCTCTTATGTACTTGAGTGTCGGTTATTGGTTTTTTTCATCGCTTGAGAACAATGTATGGTTCTAAGTGGAGAGTTTTTGTAACATCCCTCCTTAGAAAGAGCTAAATTTAGAAAGCTCTGAATTTGAAATAGCTAAATTGAAAATTTTGCAAGTTATGCTTAAGTTGTGAGTTTTGGGTCAACTTCAAAAAACCATAACTTTCATTATAGGATGAGTTAGGTGGTCCATAAGATATCAAATGATAGGTCTTGGAATCCTCTTTCCAACACCACCAAGTTTGCTACTTTTCGCATTCGGATGAGGGAGATATGCCCATTTGAAATATGTTTCTCCAGTTAAGGAAAGTTACCCAAATTAATGAGGGGTATTTTGGTATTTTCCTTACCCCATTAGCTTAAAACGTTTTTAGTAAATATTTTGGGGTCAATCCTGATTTGGGTCAGTTTTACAATCCTAATTTATGCTGAGGGTTTTAGAAGAGAGTTCAACAAAAGAAAAGAGGAGAAAAAAGAAGAATGGTTGAGGTTTCTTACGAATAGAGGCTTTGTTTCGCCAAATCGAGGAATGTAAGTTTCATAGTGTTAAGTTCGTTCACCCACACATAAATCATGATTTATGTATTCAAATTTATCCATAAAAATTGAAGAATTTAGTTTTTGATGAGTGTTCTTTAAGTGTTGCTTTCATTCTTGAATTAGGATGGGTTTGATGAGTTCTTGAGATATGTATCAAGTTTGAGGTTGTTTTTTAGTAGATTATTGTGTACTTGTATTTATTAGTTGAATCTAAGGAAAACTTGAGGAAATCAATGGATTTTAGGCGAATTAGGATTAGAAAACGAGAGGAAATATTTGTCAGATTGGCCAGGGGAGGGACTGGGGTGGCGCGCCCCAGATGCGCCATAGGGACTAAGGAGGCACCCCAACAGAATGCCATTTTGGTGTCTCTGAAGTTTAGGGGATGGCGCCCTACGCCAGGGTCATTTGCCCCCACTTTTTTTTCATTGTTTGCACCGTCTAAGCCCTCTTAAATTGTACCTTTACTCCCTATTGATTCTAACTACTTTAAACTACATCTAAACATCGAGAGATCATTCATAACATGAATCATAACCTTGAATTCATAATTCAAATTCAAGGTAGAGTTAAGAGTTAAGTCTTGTGAGCTCTTCGAGTCATTTTAAGAAGTCTTTTACAATATTTTAAAACTTGTTTTAAGAATTGAGTACTTGAGTATGAGGATGAGTAGAGTTGAGTTTCATTTTTCAAAATGAATATATGGGAACTAGTATTCCCAAGAGTAAATATTTTTACATTTAAAATGAGTGGAAACATTGATTTCCAAAGGAGTTCATGAGGAGTTTTGAGTACTATCTCTTTTAAGAGAAACCTTTTGCGTAATAATCTCAAAATTGAGGATGAGGAAAATGTTTTTAAGCATATGAGCTAAGTTATATTTTGGGAGTAGTATTGAGCACCGATATGGGGACGAGTTCAGATAACTCAAAGTCCTCATAAACCCTATAACCCACGTGGGTAGAAAGGGTCATACTTTTTAGATGATTCCTTATCTCTTTTTAAGCATTGCTTTGTCACGGGCCAGGGTACCCCCTAGATGTAACAAGGCACATAGAACCCCAAAAGGCTCCATGTAAGCCACTTAGCATATCATAACATAATTAATAGAAAAATAAGAGTAAAACGCATTTCAATTCTAAAAATTTTCATTTAAAGAAAAGCGGAAGTCTAGACTCTAAGTCTCAACATAGCCATCTATTACAATATTCAAAGTGAAAAGGGACAGCCCATACAACATAGTCTGAAAAGGAAATACAAGAAATGAACTATAAGGAGATACCAACCATCCTCGAATCATGAGGACTCACTAACAAGCTAGGAGAATAAGCAAATCCAAGCTTTAGCCACAACGATTATCACCTTGAGAACCGGACCCTACACTTAGGAAAATGTAGGAAAAGTAGGGGTTAGAACAAAAATGTTCAAAATATGGTAGCCATGCATAAAAACATATAAATCATGCAAAAAGGGACATTTCATTTGACAGTATGCATTTTGTCAAGTTTGAACTTCATATAAGACATAAGAAGTCATAAGTCATAATCATGGACAATATAAGTCAACATCACCTTTTTCAACCTTTGAACTCATATACAAAGTCTGTTAAGTAACCATAGTTCATTAATCATATTCTTATTGTGGGAGAATAACCTTAACCAACATAGAGATCATGTGAGCTAAAACATGATCACCAGTGTCTCCCACACCAAAAAAGGTTGTTCTACTTGCCTAAGTTAGAACCATGAACTCTTAGCTTAGGTGGATCCACTAGCTAGTTAACCTATGGGGGCACATTGTTTATGGGATACAGAGATTGCTACTAGAAACCCGGCCTCTACTAACGGGAGAGCTTCCATCTCATGAGACATCTTATAGAAACCTCGCCTCTACTAACAAGAGAGCTTCCATCTCATTGTCAATATCCACTGGGTTCTAAGCATAATTCCCACAGAATACTTTAATAAGTCTTACCTAACTCATGTCTCTAGAAGAATGTCCTTGACAATCAATCCAAGTTAGTTCATTAGGATAGCTCTTATTCTTGATTCAATTAGGTGAGAATAGCCTTTCAACCTAAGAATCCTTTCTATGTTTGAAAACCTTTCACATCATGGTTGTAAGTGTTTCATCAAAATGACCTTTCAACAGCACAACAATACAATCAACATTGGCACTTTACTCTCAAAGCACCTTTATAGCATTTACATAAGTTTCATAAGATCATGCATAAACTCACACTTTGACCTTTCAAGGTTCAAAGCCATCATCAATCACCAAATATTGAATTTAAGCATTATATAGTGATTTCATTATAATTTCATGCAATTCTATCAATTCATACATTAGACCATAAAAACACCTCTTTCTCAATCAATACCCCCAACCTATGAGATTACAACTTAGAGAAATATGGGGTTTGCATGGGTTCATATAGGAAGTATCATAAAATCATTGTAGATCATCAAGTCATGCTTATACAGACATACTTAAACTATTTAAGTCACTATATCAAAGAACCCATGGTGAATGAAGAAAACCCTAGCTAATTGGGGAATTCTATCATTTGAAATTGAAGATTTTGAGAGGGATCCATGGGTGAAAGCTACCCATGGATTAAAAACACCATAACTCAATTACAAAGCCCTAAGAATTAGATGTAAAGCTCCTTGATTCTTGAACCCTACCATTCAACTTCTTATTCTTCTTCTTTGAGTTTTCTAGAGAGAGAGTTTTTGGAGAAGAGATGAACTTTGGGAATTGATTTGGGGATTTTGGAAATAATGGGGTGAATGGGTGTATTTTGACTTAAATAGACTTATATTGGTGTATAAAACCAATGCAAAATGATTTCACTTCAATAAGACTTAAACCGAAATTCCCCAAAACACCCCTCACTTTAAGTGAGTTGCCCAGGTGCCACAAGGGGCTCCATGAGCCGTGGTCATGACCACAAGTCGTGGTTCCCTCCGTGGACTTGAGGTAGTGGCTAGGCAACTTGTTCATTTAGCCTACAAGCCCAAGTCAACCTCACGAGGGGTTCCACGAATTGTGGTGCTTTCCAAGAGTTGCGGTCCCTCTCGTGGGCCTTGAGCAAGTGGCTTGCCACTTCTTTTCCACCCTCACACACCCAATTCTCCTCCACGAGCCTTCCCACAAGTCGTGGTCTTCACCACGAGTCGTGAAGTGGCTCATGAAAAGGAGCTTATTTTGGGAAGTTTTGGGGAGCTCACTGCCTAGCCCACCACGGGTCACACCACGAGTCGTAGTAGTGGTTGTGGTCACTAGGTCAGTGTCTAGGGGAGAGTAGTCCACTCTTCCTTGGACCTTGCCCACCTCCTTGACTCTAACTCTCACGTTTAGCTCTAGTTTAGCCTACTAGTTTCTAGGGTGTGACATACTTAGTGGATCCACTTAGTGGAGGAGTTTTATACCCTGACAAGGTATAGGACAGATCTGGCAGTGTGGGAGAGACGTTGTATCATCACATAGCTCATAGTGATGGTTGTCGGTTCGAGAATCTCCCAAATAGAGTTTATTTTGTATTTTAACATACAAATTAAGTTATGTTGTATTTTCCAATACATTGAGTTGTTATCTACTAGTTTAAAAGTTTTTCTTGATATCGCATTATTGTTATTTATTTTGTATTGAAATGAGTTGAGATTGAGTTGAGGTTGAGTTAAATTGAGACGAGGTAAGTTGTTTCTTCAGTTCTGGTTCAAGCTTATGTTATGTTTTAGATTTCTCCTTGCATGCTCGTACATTCCATGTACTGACATCATTTGGCCTGCATCTTTTATGATGTAGATATAGGGAATAAGGATCATCAATCGGCGCTCTATTGATCCAGTCAAGTTCCAACTGGAGTTGGTGAGCCTCATTGCTTTCTGGAGGTTTTCACTTTGAGTTTGCTTTTCAGTCAATTTTTGTTTATTAGGATGTTGTGGGTCTTGTCTCGACGTCCATCTCGGTTAGTAGAGGCTTCATAGATAGACAGTAGTAGTTCATCAGTCCTGTTCATTTCCATTGTTTATGGTGAGACATGAGTTGCCTCTTTGGCCAGTTGAATGTTTATTTCTAAATATTCTGAGTTTCAGTATTGATAATTTTGATTTAAAGCTTTCAATTGATTTTATCTAATGTTGAGTAATCTTTTGCTGAGAGTTAAGCCAGGCCAAGGGTTCTCTAAGGGCCTGCAATGGTTCTCAAGTGCCAGTCGTGTCCAGAGTGTAGGCTCGGGGCGTAACAAACTTGGTATCAGAGCACAGAGTTCAAGAGTCTTAGGGTGTCTATGAAGCCATGTCTGTAGAGTTCTAGTTATCGGTGTGAAGCACGCCATATCTATAATTAGGAGGCTACGACATTTAGGAACTATCTCACTTCTTTCATGTTTTTTTTGTGTAGTAGAGTTTAACTCTATAAAGTTTCTTTCTAATTCGTGCTTGCGCATATCTTTCAGATCATGCCTCCACGAAGAGCTGTTCGAGGTCGTCCCACTAGAAGAATGTAGATCATCAGGATCAAGGGGTACCCAATGCACCTGAAGTGCAACCCCAAGGAGAGGTCACTAATGCTAAGTTCCAGGATGATATCCAAATGTTGAGTCAAGTGGTGACCAACCAAGCTAGGCAACAGAGAGGGGTTTGACAGGATGTGGCTGATACATCTAAAATTCGTGTGTTCTTAAGGATGAATCCTCCAGAATTCACTGGTTCAAGTGTCACTGAGGATCCGGAAATGTTTGTGGAAGAGTTGCAGAAAGTGTTTGAGGCAATGGATATTGCGGATGCTGAGCGTATGGAACTAGTTGCATACCAAGTGAAGGGTGTTGCTAGAGTATGGTATGATTAATGGAAAAAGGGTAAAGCTGAAGGTGCACCAATTGTGAGCTAGGTTGATTTTGAAGAGGCTTTTTTAGGGCGTTTCTTTCCCCGTGAACTGAAAGAGGTAAAGGTAAAGGAATTACTCACTCTTAAGAAGGAATCTAGGAGTGTGCATAACTACAGCCTTAAGTTTACCCAACTGTTCTATTATGCTTCGGAGATGGTTCCTGACATAAGAAGCAGGATGAGTCTTTGTTTCTGGGTTGTCTCACCTGTCAAGTAAGGAGGGAAAAGCAGCTATCCTGATAGGAGATATGGACATAGCAAGGTTGATGATCCATGTGCAACAGGTTGAGGAAGATATGCTGAGAGATAGAGAAGAGTTCAGAAACAAGAAAGCTAAGCCTTCAGGAAATGAGTCCGGATAGCAAAAGAGTAATGCAAATCGGTCATCTTTTTAGAAAAAAACAAATGGACCTACTCCGTCATTTGCTAGTGCACCTACACCAAGGAACAAAGGTGAGTTCAAGAATCAGAGTTTGTAGAATTTCAGGGCTAGACCTGCACAGTCTCAAAGTAGTATGGCACAAGGAGGTAATGGGACTCATACATGTTCTAAGTGTGGTAAGAACCACCCAGAAGTGTGTCATGTCTCTATATATTGCTTTACGTATAGTCAGAATGGTCAGTTCATGAGAGAGTGCCCCAAGAATAGGCAGGGTGGGGGTAATGAGGACAATAGAGCCCAATCTTCTTCAATGACTCCACTAGATAGAGCTGCACCTAGAGGAGCTCATTTAGGGACAAGCGGAGGTGCAAACCGCTTGTATGTTATCACCACTCACCAAGAGCAAGAGAATTCGCTATATTTTGTCATTGGTTTGATCAAAGTCTTTACTTTTGATGTATATGCATTGCTAGATCCAATAGAAAGTCTATCTTTTGTGACTCCCTATATGTCCATGAATTTTGATATTCTTCCTAAGCAACTTATTTATCCCTTCAGTGTTTCCACACATGTTGGGGAGTCTATTCTAGCTAAGAGATTTTATCGTTATTTTGTCATTTCTATCAATCATAAGGACATCATGGTTGACTTAGTTGAGCTAGATATGGTGGACTTTGATGTTATTCTCGATATGGACTGGATTGGCTTCATGCTTGTTATGCCTCAGTTGATTGTAGAACTCGAGTAGTTAAGTTCCAGTTTCCTGATGAGCCAGTTATTGAGGGGAGGAGGAGTTCAGAAGTGTCTAAGGGTCATTTTATTTCGTACCTAAAGGTGAGAAAAGTTAGTTTCCAAGGGGTACATCTATCACTTAGTCTGATTTAATGACTCTAGTGTTGAGACACCACATATTCAGTCAGTTCCAATTGTGAGTGAGTTTCTAGAGGTCTTTCCAGACGATCTTCCCGAAGTCCCTTCTGAGAGAGATATAGACTTCAGTATAGATATTCTTCCTAATACTGATCCTATTTCTATTCCGCCATATAAAATGGCTCCAGCTGAGTTGAAAGAGTTAAAAGAGCAGTTGAAAGACCTTCTTGAGAAAGATTTCATTCGACCAAGTGTCTCACCTTGGGGCGCTCCGATCTTATTTGTCAGAAGAAAGATGGTTCACTTAGGATGTGTATTGATTACCGCCAATTGAACAAGGTTACCATAAATAACAAGTATCCTCTTTCAAGAATTGATGATCTTTTCTATTAACTTCAAGGTGCCACTTGTTTTTCTAAGATAGACCTTAGATCAGGCTATCATCAGTTGAGAGTAGGAGAAAGTGACTTCCCTAAGACAGCATTCATGACACGTTATGGTCATTATGAGTTTCTAGTCATCTCTTTTGATTTGACTAATACTCCTGCATCGTTCATGTGTTCATAGACCTTATGAACAGAGTGTTTAAGCCTTTTCTTGATATATTTGTTACCATATTCATTGATGACATTTTGATTTATTCAAGGAATGAGAAGGATCACACTAGTCATCTCAGAGTAGTTCTCCAAACTCTCAAGGATAGAAAGTTGTATGCTAAATTTTAGAAGTGTGAGTTTTGGTTTGAGTCTATGGCATTTTTAGGCCACATTGTGTTTGGTGATGGGTTTCGAATTGACACCCAGAAGATTGAGGCAGTGCAGAACTGGCCTGGACCGACTTCTCCAACTGATATTAAGAGTTTCTTGGGATTGGCTAGTTATTATAAGAGGTTTTTCGAGGGGTTTTCATCTATTTCATACCCTTTGACTAAGTTGACTCAGAAAATAATAAAGCTTCAATGGTCTGAAGCTTATGAGTAAAGCTTTCAGGAATTGAAAACTAGGTTGACTATTACCCAATGTTGACCTTACAAGAGGGTACACAAGGCTTTGTTGTGTATTGTGATGCATCCTGAGCTGGACCGGGTTGTGTATTGATGCAAAATAGCAAAGTGATACCTTATGCCTCCAGACAGTTTAAGATTCACGAGAGGAATTACCCAACCCATGATCTAGAATTGGCTAGTGTAGTTTTTGCTTTTAAAATATGGTGTCATTATCTTTATAGTGTTCATGTAGATGTGTTCACCGATCACAAGAGTCTTCAGTATGTATTCAGTAAAAAAGAGCTTAATCTCATACAGAGGAGGTGTTGGAGTTACTCAAGTATTATGACATGAGTATTCTCTATCACCCAAGTAAGGCTAATGTTGTTGCTGATTCTTTAAGAAGTTTATCTAAGGGTAGTACTTCCCATATTGAATAAGACAAGAAGGAGTTAGCAAAATATGTACACGGACATGCACGATTAGGAGTCTAGTTAATAGATTCCAATAAATGGGGAGTGGTGGTGATGAATGGGGCTGAATCATCACTAGTGTCCTTCTTAATCCTCCATATCTTTTAGAAAAAGAAAAAATATATTTTGTTTTTCTTGAATTGAAGGCAAATTTTCATAAGCAGAAGTGATGGCTTTTGAACAAAGGGGAGATGGTATATTGAGGTATCAAGGTAAGGATGGATGAACTCCAAGAGAAGATCATGGAGGAAGCTCATAGCTCCATATATTCTATCCATCTTTGTTCCACAAAGATGTATCGTAATTTGAGAGAAGTTTATTGGTGGAGTAGTATGAAAAGGTGCATCACAGAGTTCGTTGCTAAGTGCCCGAATTGCCAACAAGTCAAGGTATAGCACCAAAGGACTGGTGGTATGACTCAAAATATAGAGATTCCAGAATGGAAGTGGGAGATGATCAATATGGATTTTATGACTGGGTTGACGCGGTCACGTAGGCAGCATGATTCTATTTGGGTGATTGTAGATCAGATGACTAAATCAGCCCACTTTTTGCCGGTAAAGACTACTTTTTCAGCAGAAGATTATGCCAGATTATATATTCAAGAGGTAGTCAGACTTTATGCAGTTCTGGTGCCCATCATTTCAGATAGAGGTGCACAATTTTGAAAGTCTTTAAGGAAAGGTTTGAGTTCGAAAGTGGAGGCCATTCAAGAGAGGTTGAAAACAGCGCAGAGTCGTCAGAAATCCTATACAGATGTTAGGAGAAGAGACTTAGAGTTTGAGGTGGATGATTGGGTTTATTTGAAGGTTTCACCCATGAAAGGTGTTATGAGGTTTGGCAAAAAGGGGAAGCTCAGTCCCCGGTATATTGGTCCTTACAGAATATCCTAGAGGATTGGCAACAAATCATATGAATTGGAGCTACCGCCAGAATTGGTAGCAATCCGTCCGGTATTCCACATTTCAATGTTGAAGAAGTGTATGGACGATCCTTCACTTATTATACCGACTGAAGATATTGGTATTAAAGACAACCTATCTTATGAGGAGATTCCCGTTCAGGTTCTGGATCGTCAGGTTCACAAGTTGAGAACCAAGGAGGTAGCATCAGTCAAGGTCTTATGGAGAAATCATTTTGTTGAGGAAACTACTTGGGAGGCTGAGGAGGATATGATAAAGAGATATACACATCTCTTTGCTCCTGGAGAAGTTTCAAATCAAGGTACTAATTCTTTTCTTGGTACTTTTAATTTGAAATGTTGTGTTAAATTGCATGTTGGATGTTTGAGTAGGGTGTTAAATGTTTCCACCCTTAGTTCTACTTTAGAGTGATCTCATTCAAGGATGAATGTTCCCAAGGGGGAGATATTGTAACATCCCACCTTAGAAAGAGCTAAATTTAGAAAGCTCTAAATCAGAAATAGCAAAAATGAGAATTTTCCAAGTTATGCTTAAGTTGTGAGTTTTGGGTCAACTTCAATAGACCATAACTTTCAGTATAGGATGAGTTAGGTGACCCACAAGATATCAAATGATAGGTCTTGGAATCCTCTTTCCAACGCCACTGAGTTTGCCATTGAATTCGGATAAGGGAGATATGCCCATTTGAAATTTGTCTGTCCAGTTAAGGAAAGTTACCTGAATTAATAAGGGGTATATTGGTATTTTTCCTTACCCCATTAGCTTAAAAAGTTTATAGTAAATATTTTGGGGTCAAATCTGATTTGGGTTAGTTTTACAATCCAAATTTACACTTGGGGTTTTAGAAGAGAGTTCAAGAAGAGAAAAAAGGAGAAAAAGGAAGAACGGTCGAGGTTTCTTACCAATTGAGGCTTTTTTTGCCAAATCGAAGTATGTAAGTTTTCATAGTGTTGGGTTCGTCCACCCACATGCCAATCATGATTTATGTATTTGAATTCATCCATAAAGACTGAAAGATTTAAGTTCTTGATCAGTGTTCTTGAAGTATTGCTTTCATTCTTGAATTAGGATGGGTTTGATGAGTTCTTGAGATAACTGTATCGAGTTTGACGTTGTTTTTGAGTAAATTCTTGTGTACTTGTATTGGGTAGTTGAATCTAAGGAAAACTTGAGGAAATCAATCGATTTTAGGTGAATTAGGATCAAAAAATGAAAGGAAAAAAATCATCGGATTTACCTGAGGAGGGGATAGGGCGGCGCACCCCAGATGCGCCAGAGGGGTTGGGGCGGCGCCCTAGCAGTGCGCCATTTTGGTGACTCTGAAGTTAAGGGGATGGCGCCCCGCACCAATTTGCAAGGTTGCCTACCCCCACCATTTTTCTGTTGTTTACTCCATCTAAGTTCTTTTAAAGTGTACCTTTAGTCCCTATTGACTCTAACTACTCTAAACACATCTAAACATCGATGGATAATCCATAACATGAATCATAACCTTGAATTTTTATGTCAAATTCAAGGTAGAGTTAAGAGTTCAGTCTTGAGAGTTCTTTTGAGTTATTTTAAGAAGTCTTTTACAATCTTTTAAAACTTGTTTTAAGACTTGATTACTTGAGTATGAGGATGAGTATAGTTGAGTTTAAATTTTAAAAATGAATATATGGGAACTAAGTATTCCCAAGAGTAAATTTTTTTACATTTAAAATGAAGGGAAACACCGATTTCCAAAGGAGTTCATGAGGAGTTTTGAGTACTATTTGTTTTAAGAGAAACCTTTTGAGTAATAATCTCAAATTTGAGGGTGAGGAAATGTTTTAAATGTATGAGCTAAGTTATATTTTGGTAGTAGTATTGAGACCCGATATGGGGACGAGTTCAGATAACTCAAAGTCTCATAAACCATGTAACAAACGAGGTAGAAGGGGCCATACTCTTTAGATGATTCCTAATTGCTTTTGAAGCATAGCTTATTGGATCCACTTAGTTGAGGAGTTCTATACCCCGGCAAGGTATAGGACAGTTCTGGCAGCGTGGGCGATACATTGTATCATCATATATCTCATAATGATGGTTTTCGGTTAGAGAATCACTCAAACATAGTTTATTTTGTATTTTTACATACAAACTGAGTTATGTTGTATTTTCCAATACATTGAGTTGTTATCTATTGTTTTAAAAGATTTTCTTTATATCGTGTTATTGTTCTTGCTTTTATATTGAAATGAGTTGTAAGTGAGTTACGTTGAGACGAGGTAAGTTGTTTCTTCAGTTCTAGTTCAAGCTTATGTCATGTGTTAGATTTCCCCTTTTATGCTCGTACATTCCATGTACTAACGCTATTTGGCATGTATCTTTTATGATGCAGATACAGGGAATCAGGATCACCAATCGACGCTCCGTTGATCCAGTCGAGTTTCAACTAGAGTTGGTAAGCCTCCTTGCTTTCCGAAGGGTTCCAATTTTAGTTTGCTTTTCACTCAGTATTTGTTTATTAGGATGTTATGGGTTTGTCCCAACGTCCATTTCAGTTAGTAGAGGCTTCATATATAGACAGTAGTAGTTCATGAGTCTTGTGCATTTCCATTATTTATGTTAAGACTTGAGTTGCCTCTTTCACCAGTTGAATGTCTAGTTATAAATATTTTGAGTTCAAGTATTTAAGACTTTTGAGTTAAAGCTTTCGTTTGAGTTTATCTAATGTTGAGCAAGTCTTCCGCTGAGAGTTGAGCCAGGCCAAGGGTTTGCTTGGGAATAATAATGGTTCTCAAGTGTCAGTCGCATCCAGAGTGTAGGCTCGGGGCGTGACAGTTTTAATGTTTCATGAACTTATGGAACATTCGACACCAAATACAAAGGATTATTGCAAGAAACAAAGCATGTTTTTTGTCGATATGATGCCTTTTGGTGTAAATGAGCAGGAAAAGAGGTTGTGCAATGAGTTGAAAGAGAAAGTTTGAAATGATAGTGAAGTAGTTGATGACGGATAACTATACGAGTCGTGGACCTCTGTACGAACCGTGAAACCAAGCGTGAAGATAGCCTGAGGGAGGAAAAATCCAAGTGCAAGTGAACGAGACCGTGTACGGTCTGTGGTAACTTAAATGAGAGGGCCAGGAATCCATGAAGTCGTAGGCTTAAATCAAGTTGAAGTCTAAATTTGAGGACAGTTGAGCGAGACTTCATACGAGCTATGGAGACTTATGCGGTCCATATTGAGACTCATGGGAAGCTGAGGCAGAAGTTGAATGAATTTTACTAAGTGAAGGACTGCGGATGGCTTAGATGGACCATGAAGAGCTTCACGAGCCGTTTTACTATCCGTGAATGATAGCGACAAAAAACACTTTCCTACTTCTACTAAGATTTATCTTTAAGACTAGAATTAGTTACTTAGGGTTTTATTATTACTATTCACGTTTTGGAGACAAGTTCTTATCGACAAAGATGATAGAATTTCTTGCTTTGGTTTTATATTTGGATAATTGAACATTGTTTTGATTCTAATTTCAGTTCAGAATCGAAATAGAGTGAATTCCATTATCATAAGTTTTTCATCTTCGATTCCTCATACTGTTTCACTACTCTTTTGTTGAGAACATGAGAAGTTAAACACCACAACTACAGTTGTGGAAACCATGACTAGGGAGAGCAACGTTAGGAGCAACTACGAATAACTATCAATTGATCTCTTGCATGCTTCATTTTTATTTTCATATTGATTGCTTTCTAATGAGTGCACGCGTAAGAACCTGCCTCTATTCATCACTAGCTCGAGAGAGAAGGATATGATTAAGAAAATCTAGAAACGAATGAAATCCACAATATATAAACTCATTTTAAAGATTTGAGTCGGGGAGGGGATAGTTTTTGTCACGCCCCAAACTAGGGGAGGCATAACTGGCACTCGATTATGTGATCGAGTTAGCCATGGAAACATACCAACTAACTTAACTGTGGATCTAGAAGTTTGGGAAGCATAACATCTAGAATACTACGACTGGACCATTAAGGTAATAAACTAAATAACATCAAGTCATATAGACGAAGGTAGACAAGCCCAAGATAATAAAGTACTAGCTAGCCGACGAGGCTACAACAGAAGATATACATACATAGCTACATATATATACATGCCAATCCTATAGGGCTCGAGACTAGAAGCTACAGAAAGAAACCTAGAATATCGTGTCCACAATAGCCTTTAAGAATGTCATAAGCACTGGTCGGGAAAAGGCCCCGATTATACCCAAATTGTACAACAAAAGTAAACATCCTACGAAAGCTCCAAGAAAAGGTGGATTTTACCAACTCACATCTGATGTTTGTGTAATCAAGACACAATTTCCAATGCAAGTGTCTACGATCGTACAATAGTTTAGTAACCCAACCAAGGGTTGGGATCGTTCCCAAGAGAGTGGTTTTGAGAATTAATAGAAAAATAAAATTTAGTTCTAACTAGTCGTAGCTAAAGACATTAACAATTAAAAACATTGTAAATTAATGGGGGACACAAGTGTCAATGGGTTTTGTCACAAGTAAGGAAAAACAGAAAAATAAATAAGGAATTCTAAGTAATGAGAGGGGATCCTTGGGATGTGACGGGAATACGGGTTAAGCTAGATTATTGGGTACATGCTTCGATAGAAGATTCATAGAATAATTGTGACTAGGCTAAACTTTAAGGGGGATAAGCTGTCTCTCGAACAACTTACCCCGTTTCAAATGCGTTCCTCTCGGACACCCACTTGCCGCATGAAGACCTGCCTACGCCTTAACCCAATCACTCTCTCGAGCTGAGTGTGTGGGAATGAGACTAGGATTCACTCTCTCGAGCTGAACCTCATGTCGACCCACTCCCACTGGCCATCAATATAGTAATTTTAGTTTTACGACCTCTTTCTCTCGAGCAAGCCAAAAACACACAAATAAACTTGTATTTGCAACTACAAATTCATTAAATTCATCCACAACTACTAAACGAAATCACAATTAAACTACGATTAAACTATCAACAAGCAAGACCTAACAATTATCTTAACCCATATTCGCTAAATCACACCCCAAGAATTGGAGGTTTTAGCCACACATATATAACAGATAGAAAATTATACCAAATTGAGCTCGCATTCAACTGGGTATGAAGACTTCAGTCTTGATACAAGCCAAAATTGAAGAATCCAAGAGACCCAAATCCAAATCTTGAAGATGAAACCCTTTGGATCTTCAAGTCTTTAAAACCCTCTCAAACTTAGAGCAAAAATATCAAAAAGTACTATTCTATATGAAAATTCTAATAAATGTTCCACACATAAAACTACAACTCTAACTAGTATTTATAGTTTCACAGATTTGTGTTGTAGCGGATCATTCGGCGTCGTTAGTCGGAATCGTCGATCTACTCGGCGAATTGCCCTTTGGTGTAGTTCATCACCGTCTTGCACCGGCCTTCAGCATTGTCGTTCTCTAGGTCATTGGGCGACATGGTACTGCTTCGCGAAACTTCTCGGTGATGCGCCGACTTGATCCTTTCCTTCAAGGCTCAGCACACTGGAACAAAAGGCAAAGTAAGACCCTTAGGTGACTCGCCAAATGGACTCGGTGATCCTCGGGACTTCATTTCTTTGTTCTTTTCAGCCTTTTCATTCCTTTTTGTGATGTAGTGTCCACGCTTTCCTTCAAACTTCAAATACCTGAAACTTAAGGGTTTTCATCAGATATTGAGATAAAATAAGCATTTGAGGACACATTTTCTATTAAAATATATCCCTTAATGAGTCCAATTTGTGGACTCATCAACACCCCAACTTAAACTTTTGCTTGTCCTCAAGTAAAACTCAAGTTCATCAGTTCCACAACGATGTCTCAAACAGTGCTACACAAGACTCAATTATGAATGTACACAACAAGACTCAATTTACTTATGCAAGGATCAATTGTGTACTCAAAGATTCAAGTTGTGACACACCATTACCAAAGATTCTCAAGCTCACAATACTTGCTTTAAATGCAAGTTCAAGCTCAACAAAAGCCTTTGAATGCCATCACACAAATGATGATTCCATTCTCACACTCACAAAGATGAACACAATGCATGCTTTCACCCATAGGTTTGCCTGTATTTTCCAATCAACATTTGTTTTGACTTTCTGAAGATCACAAAGGTCTTAACAAGGCTTGTAGCGGGATTGATTGTAAAGGTATGGTCATTTAGGCTCAGTGACTTTTATCCTCATGAAATGTGGTGCTCTCAACACTTCCTTTCTTTTTCCTTCGTCATTTTCATTAGTGCATCATAGGTCATCCTATTATTCGCTTCCCATGGATTGTTAGGAATCCTATTTATTTGGTACTTTATTCCATAACTTTCTCTTCTTGTTTTTTATTCTTTTCTTCTCTTTTTCTCTTTCTCTTTTTTTTATATGGAAGGGTTCCATTTTTCTCAACACCGTGGGTTAAAGGAGACTTTCCTTGTACTTCTTGACTTTCCCTTTTGTTTTTCACCACACCCCCAACTTAGGCTTTTGGCCTAAGTTGGCTATTCAATTAACCACAACTCAAGAGGATTATAGGTAATGGATTAAGAAAGGTCTAGTTTTCATCAAGTTTCTTCCGAAGAAGGGTAAGCCTCAAAGGGTGTTCAAAGAGAAAATCACACGATCACAAGGTAGGTCACAAAAGAGGTATATGTCAAATTGGTTCACACTCTTTGAAGTTGCCTAAGATCATATCAAGAGAAAGTCTTACTTAGTCAACCGGACCAACAAGGCAAATTCTAGGTGTTGTCATACATGGTTCCAAGTAAGCTCATCACACAAGGCATCAACACTTAATTCAAACAAGACTCCACACTTTTGCTAGTGTGCAACGGTCATCACAAGAGAAATGATTTGATAAATATCTAATCACAATGAGATGAAAAAGAGTTCACATAATGTCTATGCAACTTCATTTGGCCTCATCATAGCCGTACATCCATGTTCGTTCGATTGTAAGCACTATTCAAGTCATTGGTATTGATCGAAACCGAGACTTAAGTTTGCCAAGGAATAGCCACATTCAACAGAATATAAAGGGTGGCGAAAATGTGTGAAAAATTCAAAAAAATTCGGAAGGGTCAAAATCATTTTGCAATATAAAATAAAAGAAGCCACAAGCTCAAACATCCACAGATAAGTAGTATTAACACAATTTTAAATAGAATAACCCAAATATATACACGAAACACAAACAAAAGTATCACAAAAGGTGTGGGCCTCACCCCACCACAAACAAAAGCATTTGTCCTCAAATGCAAATAAAAGTATCCAAAAGTAAAAGCATATGAGATAGAGAGGGAGGTAAGGAAAAGTCATGTATATGCAGTCTCTCCATCTGTCGGGGTCTCAGTTCCCGATGTAGCAATCTTAATATAGGAATCAGTGCCCGGAGTAGCCTCAAGAGGAATAACAGTGCCAGGTCTGCTAGGAGCTGTTGTGGACGTATCAGTCAGCGGTGTCTGGATCGCCGGCTGCACAACTATCCCCACAAGATCTGGAAAATCTCTGAATATTCTTTCCTCTCTACTCTCTACCATCTCCTCCTCAGGTTCTTCTAGTAGCTCCTCATCTGTCCCTACATCTGAATCATCATATGTTGTGCCACCCCTCTGCACATCTTCGGTGGTAGCTGGAAGGATCCCTAGGTCTCAGGAGCATCCAGGTCGTTTGCCCTCTCTATTAATGAACTGAAGTCGGTAGAGTTTAAATAGTCTACATCCTTCCTCAGATCTACTACTTCAGCTTTTAAAGCCAAAACCTCAGAAAACTTGCCCTGTCTGCTTTCACAAGCTGTGACTCTCACCGTTAAAGGATAAACAGAAGTCTAAAGCGGGGTGAGTGCAGAAAGTATGGCGCTCTCGATCATCCCTGAAATGGACCTCTCGAGTCAGGCCACTCATGTATCAACTGATTGGGCTAAATGCCCCATCTTCAGGATCATGGCCTGAATGATCCTGGAAGGCTAGGAGGATAATGAAACACCTGGGGCCTGCGAAGAAGAAGAAGGGGTGGATGTACTAGAAGGATCAGAAGCCAGAGTAGGCGAAGATGCCTCTGCTGGTAATGAGTCAACATTGACCTTTGGAGAAGTGTCTGCTGGAGTTGTTCTCCTCTTGTCAACCTCATTTCATGTGAACTCGGCCTCAAAACGTCGGATATCGGTGGCGGAAAATGGGGTGACCTCAACATCTCTCGTAGTGTCACGAGGTACTCCAACTCGCTGGTGCAGCTCAGTGACCAAAACTGGAAAACGCAGAGACGTCTGTTTGGCTCTCATGGCCATCTCCTGTGAAATCAGCAGCCCCAGGTCAATGCGCCTCCTGGCCATGATAGAACCAAGGCAAGTTGTCTTAGGATGACAAAATATGGACTCATTATGAGATGGCATGATAGTGTTGTTGATGAAGCCAAACCAGAACATGGTAGCAATGTTCAAGTTCCTCTTCTCAATAGGACCCCCTGCATCCATCCACCTCGGGGTGGTGTTAGAAATCATCAGAGCTAACCAACCCTTCAAATCATCTAGGGACTGAACAATAGGTAACCCCTCATAAGGAAGTACCGAGTGCAGTAGTCTACCCAACACACTGTTAATATGCTCGTTGTGGCACTAAACCGTCTTACCTCTGACCATGACCGACTTCGCCGGTCTAAAATCACTTGCCATCTTCTTGTTCTTGGGCACCAACTCACCATAGGCTGTGTAAAATTCCCTAACCCAAGAAGGAATGTAAGGACCTCGAGGTCTTGTGAACTGCTCTAACTCATGGTAGCGGAGGGTGTCCATAACATCGGGATATTTGCCTTCTATGCCCTTCATTTATAGAAGCTTTTCTTCTATGATAGTTCATACCACTTCACCTTTTAACATGTTCAGCAGTTTAGTTGGAGGAACGATAGGGAGTGCAAGAGTCACTGGGTGCCCTACATCTGATTTAGGAGGAGCTGCAGCTGATAAAACTCTGGTGGGTATGGGTTGAGGTCTATCTCATAGCCTATTATGTCGGTGAATCAAGGATTGATCATCTTCAGGTTCATACCACTCAACTTGGGTGTCAATAGCTACTCCTTTCTTTGATATATGTTTCTACCTCTTGCCTTTGTCTCCCAGTGGAATTTCTTATCTTCCTCTCTTTGGAGGATTTTAACCCCCTTCGTTTATATTAATGCCCTTTGTTGCTTTCTTGTGTGGCATGTTTTGATTTGTACGTACCATATCTGCAAAATAT